>WEIV01002542.1:161743-174990 GCA_013390005.1 Calyptomena viridis
ACACAAGTTGGAGCTCTCTCTCAGTAGTGTTTTGCTTGTGTTTGCTGGCTCCTACAAGCAGATTGTTTGCAAGGCAAAGTAATAGTCCTAAGCATAAAAAAAACAGGAACTTACATATTTAAGAATTATATCACCAATACTTTTGCTTTCAGTCCAATTCATCATAAGATCTTCCAGGTCTTCCTAGAATACATGCAAGGATAGGGGGGAAGAAAACAAGCTGAGCATGAACTGCATAAAGTTGTTAAACAGGGTGTTCTGCCAAACGCATATATAAAAAGGTGTGTTTTCATGCTGACAAAACAGGCAATCCTAAAAGCTATTTCACATTCAGCCTCTTCAGTCTACTGGGGGCTGAAAACAAGAGAACTCTGGCTTACTGAATATATATATAGATAGTTTTAAATCAATGCAAGTAGACCATGGCAGCGTATCAGCACTAACTCTGCAACAAGATGACACTGCTGCATCCAGCACACTACAGAACATATCCTAAAGGAATATTAAAAAAGGATACACAGAAGACAGTTGAGCCAATTCTAATTAAGAGTACACAGCTATAATCTAGGACTTGTAAATCCATAAGATAGTTCTATTTCAATCCTAACAGATTCCCCTTCACTTGCTATACCAGGGTGTCAAGGAAAGTGAGACCAAGCTGTTAAGCCTGTATCAGCTTGATAAGGATTAGGCTTATTCACCATCAGCTAACAACAGGGACAGGAGGGCACAGCTGAAGGTTCAGGATTCACCTTAAGTGAAAACAATTCATCATTAATATTGGTTTGTTGGTGCTTATATCTATTACACCAAGGATGAAGGAAAACAACTACACCTAAGCAACTACCCCTACACTGCAGATGAATCCTGTTTGACACATGGAAACACATGCTCGCTCTGCTTTCATCTCTGTCTCAGTGGGCACACATCAATGCCCAGTGTGATTAACTGGACTGGATCCCAACAATCGGAAAAAACCCACAACAAAATACCCACAAACAAACCACCAAGTTGCAGGCAGACTGCAAATCTCTCATTTTTAAAAGTCTACTGTGAAATGCAGTCAGGAACAGACACATACCACCATTTGAAAGAGACTTTTATGGCTTCATATTTGAGGAAGACTTGCATCAGTCCATTGTGGGATCCAGAGATGGCTTCAGAGGGGACTTGAAGTCAAAACATCAAGAAAGCAATCTTATAGGGAATTCTAACCAGCTCTTGTTAGGCCTCAGAACTACCAGGTCAACTCTTTCAGAGGTTGAAGTGAGACAGGTTAATGGGGCTGGCAGTTTCTGACAACTAGTTCAAAGCCATTTAAAGAGGAATTACTATTTCCTACCAAATAATAGAAGTCTCCTTATATGAAGATATCTAAAGCCAGAGAAAACACAAAATTTGTTTTGTTGGTTTTGTTTTGGTTTTTTTAAATTCCCTATACTTAGCTATCCTTCAAAGAGTCCTTGCTTACAGCTTTAATATAAATGCATATGTTATAAGCACTTGGGAGTCAGTCTATCATTTGATACCACTGGACTTTTTGACCACTTTTGTATCAGTTACAGAAAACCTCCTTCAGAAAGTTATTAAAATGAGAAGCCAGCTCATGAATGTATTAGTTACATGCACAATATTCAGACTTCAGATATTTTTAAGTAAGTGTTAAATCTTAAAGAATACTTTGGATTTGCACATAATCCCATAGGTTGAACAGTATGTTCAACATGAACAGCATCAACAGTACCAGAAAGAATCTACACCTATTGAGCAGATCCAACTGAAAACATGCAGGAAAGATTCACAGTGTCTATGAAAGTTTCCCCTGAGGGGGAGAAGTTGTAGCTTGCCTTGATTTTAGTGTGCACGTCCAGAATATCTGGAATGCTGCCGAATATGGTCTTAATCTCTTCCTGCGCAAGGATTGGTCCCCCAAGCTGTCCTTCCTTCTCCAATGGAACTTGAAATAACTAATGAATTAAGAGAAAAAGAAGTTAATGCCTGCCAACTGCCAACCACTGTTAAAAATAGTTATGAAAGCAACAGTGTTTTCCTCCCAGATCATAATTTCCTGCAGTCACAAGCTTAAGATGCCCCCACTTAGCATTAGTGGGCTGTGGAGGAGTGGTTTAAACATACAAACACTTAGTTTGATACCTCAATAGAGCAAAATGCCCTTTCATCTCCTTTTCTACTCACATATATCTTGGCTCATTCTTTAAGCAGATAATCAGTTGCAATGGAAATAAACTTTCAAGAAATTAAACTATAAGTTGTTTGCTATTCTGCTCTTCTTAGAATAGTTTTTTAAAAAGTTTTCTTTCTGTGCCATCTCTCTATACATTAATATATTTGAGTCAAAGATCCTGTTTTCCCAATGCCTGCAATCTCCACACAAATTGCAATTCCACTATAGATCCCAGATTAGAAATTGTATTTTCCAACCTTTATTACTAACAGACACTAAACATTTTTATATGTCCAGAAAATTATATGAGACTGTTTACATTGTCACCTTTCTATGAACATTTGGTGCACCCAAGGCCTCAAAAGCCTGCAGAGCACAGGTTGAAAATATTACTTGATGTAAACACTGGATGTCTTGTAACAATTGACCCAGATCTGCTTCAAAAGCAGCTTACCTGAATGATTGTTGTTAGAATATCAACATAGTTACTTTCTGTCTGATACAATTCCTTTGCAACCTGCCATCTTGCAGACTGCTTCAGTGGAAGAGGAGTTGAGTTTTTGGAAGGCCGTACACAGGATTTAGGTGTTTCTGATGCAGAGATATTGCCAAAACAAAACAGTACTTTATTATAATAGACTCCTGAAAAAAGCTCACCCTCAAAGGCAAGAAAAAAAAACTTCAGGATTTTTAAGTGAAAATATGTTTGGGTTTTTTTTAAAAAGCTATTTTGTACGTTAGTTATCAAAGCTCTTTCTAGAAAATGGCTTTCTTTATTACAGTCTAGTTATAGAACAATAGTAATATATTATTCCTCAAAATTAGAATGAAACTAATAAGCCATTTATTAGTAGGTCGATGACTTGAGCCTATTATTAGTACCTTATTCAGTAGGAAGTGAGGATTAGGTGCTGAACAGTATTTATCATACACTACGTACAAGAGTACTTTTCTACTTTCACTTTGCCATGTGAACAATTATCTCTCAGCTGCCTACCATCCTTGTTAGGTGTGTAGCACAAAGCCATTTATTAAAGTCAGGCTGTGCATGCAACACTAGCATCTCATCCTACTGGGGAAGGGGAGAGACACAAGAAAGTCATTTCTCTTACAGGTAAAGCCAAGGTGGACCTGAAGCAGTCCATAAGTTTTAAATATTTACTCATGTATTGGACCTCAGAGACCTATACTAACTCCTTTCATACTGTCACAGTTACTATGAAATAACTACCTCACCTGTTGTTTACAAAATAACACATTCTGAGACTGTCTGTTGCTGTTGGATTGTAAGAAAATTCCATACTACTGGTAACAAGAGCACTAGTGTCATTTGAGGCTGGTCTTTCCTGAATTCCTCCTGCATTATCACTTACAGGTTGCACCTCAGTAAGAGTTCTTATTTGATTTGATTTTGCCTTTTTAAAAGAGTAACAGACCCAGATATCTCCTCTATATGATGGAACTGGCACTTTTTAAAAAAAAACAAACACTCTGGTATTAGCATTTGACTAACCCAAAATTTTGCAGTACCTCTCTTCTACAAGCACCATGTGCAGAGATACTAAAACACTGTCTATTGACTCAAAACTATTGGCGATTTATATTCTTGTGAAGTTTTAGACATGACAGTTTGCTGGCACAAACAGCATTACCCCAGCAGAACATTTCAAAGACCTAGGGGTGGGTTCTACAGGAATTTTCCCTTTAACTCCTTTAGAAAATAATCTTTGTCCTCTTTCCCCAAGTACCTTACTGGAGAGAATTTTAGATGATTTACTGTTGACTATCTTGTTCATTTGCTAGACTTTCAGCAGAATATTTGAAGCACTACGGACTAACACTGGACTATACTTCCTATTTATCAACTCCATATCTTTTCCTTCAGATATGAACATGCTTACTCTGATGACAAGAGGCCTCTGTGTGAACTCCTGACTACAATTCTTTCTGCACACTTCTAAAAGGAAAAATCCCAGAATTACTTAGCAAACACATATCAAACCCTGTAAGACTTCCCCGCCACCACCATTTCCACTTGTATGCAAGAGCTCTTAAACACTGTGTGTCTGCATGGAAGTTTTTAGCTCTACCTCCATTGGTAGTGCTCGACTCTGGAGTGTTGGAAATATCCAGCAAGGACCCAATAGAAAGTGAGTGTTCAGCTGATGGGCGTTTCCGAGGAGGGAATGGTGACACATCTGTTTCCCTGGTCAGCTGGGCAAGAGTCTCTTTCAAACGGCGCCTTTTGCGGTTGCTGTTCGGAGTGTTCAGAGAAAGCAGCGACACGGACTTCTTGAAGTCAGGACTCTCTGACTGAAGTAACAGAAAATTTGGTTTAGTGGTTTTATCCACCATGTCCGGTTCAATTCAGTGCAAAGACAAGTTAACTGCAGAGATCAGCACACAACACAAAAGAAGACTTCTTAGGGAAGCTGAGGGAAAATGGGTGAAGCCTTTTTTTTTTCCCTTTTTAAATTGATAACCACACTAGTATTTTGTTTGACTAAAAGTTCAACCTTTGGGAAGCAGAAAAAAGGGTTTTTTTCTAAATTAATATTCCATGTATAAAATTTATAATGGATTATCTGGAACTTAAATGCTGTTTTAAAACATCTGATCTCTGGCCCCACACATACTACCATGCATGCATTTTACCACTAAATACATGCTGTGTCTTGTGTGAGAGAGTTCAACACACCTTCTCAAATAAATACATGGACTCTCCAGCTCTGGCATCCATTTGAATGCTTCCCCAAAACCACTAAAGGAAAAAGAAAATACACGTTAAGAACTCATTATGGAGTATCATCCAAAGTAAAAAATATTCAAAATCATATATAATAATAACAAAGTTGGTATGCAAGATATTTTTTCAGAATTCACCATGCTTGTTGAATTTAGCATACAAAATACTACACAGCAGCATTCTTTCAAGAATTTCCAGCACTAACCTCTTGCTTTACAACATAAAGTTTTTTTAAAGGTTCAAATGGAAGATCTTTTATTGTACTCTCTTCAACCACTAAGTGTGTACACCTTTCATCACCAACTGGTAAATAATGTCCTCCTACATAAATAAAAAAAAAGGCAGCAAGTTAGCAAGAGTAAAGCACATTATTGTTAGATGTTAGTATCTCACTCGACAGTTCTGTGGCACCTATCATTACAAACTCCACCCCATTCTTCACACAGGTCAATTTTCATAAGCAACAACCTTGCATTTCTGTCATTTCTTCCATGTTAGCTCTCTCATCATCAGAGAATCCCAGGAAGCTTAACATGCAATCCTGGAAGGGAGGAACCTTGAACTGATTTCTAAAGTCATCATCAGCTGCACAGAAATCACTGAAAGAAAAAGGATGCACAAAAAGGTCACTAAATCAGAGTTATGTCACTATTTAAGCAGAAGCTCACAACTCTGCAGGTGAATAGGATGCAAGGTGAATGCTGAAGGAAAAGAAACACCTACATTTCATTCCTCTTCTCCCAAGCCTTATAAATCCACTCAGCTTTCACAATAGGAACACCAAGACTTACAGCAATCTACAAAACAGGAAAAGCATAAGTTGTACCAAATATTTCCATTTAAATCTTTCCTTGTCAAGAAAAATTTGTAACCTTCCTTTTACTTTTCAAGACAGGTGCTGCAAAAAGTGAATCTATTCCTTCAAGAGTCATATCCAACTGCAGCTCCTCAGAGTTAGAATGTATGAATTCAGTGACCAGACCAGATCAATAGCTATTATTGCTCCAAAGTGCACTATTTTGTTAGTCTGATATCCTTCATCACTCAGAAAAACAAAATTAAATCTCTGTTTCAGTAGACTATGGGATCTTTTTTCCGCTTTTGATACTTTATATGAAGACAAACATCCCAGTCAGCTTTTATCAAACAGAAAGTTACCATTCCAAAGGTAACTGCCATGTCCTGCTCTTTCCCCTTTGAGTTGGCAGAAAGGAGTGTTTGAACAGAAAGCAGGACTTCTCTTCCAAGTGGAAGATTAAAAAGAAACTGGGATAAAAGCAGCAGCCTACTAACAATCCCAATGAGAACAGAGGACATAGACACTGCTACGTCATTAAATGATACAAAAACTAATAAACTTTTATTTAACCTATAAACTTTTATTTACTTCTTAATTGATCATGCAGGATCATGAAGGATTCCCTTTTGAAACAACAGAAGAAAAAGCACACTCATGTCAGTTTATACATGGAGGAAGATTTGAATCCTTATCCATAACAAGCTAAAAATCTTAAAAACATTTTTAAAAGAAGTTATACGCCAATTGAGTACTAAAGTTTTTTGCAAGTTACCTCAAAGTTTATTGTTTGAAGAGACAGAAAAGCAGGGATGTTGATACATAAACATTTTGAATCTTGTTATTCACTATACTTGTCTATTTCAAAACCTGTGCATTCAGGCAATTTATGTTATTTTGATCTCCAACAGAGATAAAAACATGCCAAAGCTCAGCACCAGATGGAGATGAACTCACCATTACAAGTTATTGTTGTCAGTACAGGAAAAAGCAGCTTATGAGCTAAAGTATAATTAACAGAATTATTCTACGAGAGCCAAATTTCAAAAGTCTCCATGAAGCACCAACTCAAGCTTACATACTCTGAATTTGTCTCCGTGTGTTGAGTTTGCCACCAGATGTGTAACTTTTGAGCTGAAGTCCCTTCGAATAATTCCACCCATATGGTGAACCAAGGTCACCAGCTTAACCTGAAAAATAAAGATGAAAAATTTACAATAGATCTTTTGAAGAGTGACAGCACATGTCTAGGAATAAAAATACTCTGATATGTTATTAAAATAACTTGTTCACATCTACAGAAGAAAATAGAGCTCATATGTCAAAAGAACTATCAACTTCTCTTTTTTAACATTTAATACAGCCTTGCTGTGTAGTTTGAAGAAGACTATCTGAGCTACCAGTACTCTCATGATCATCACACAATGTCTTCACTTTTTCACACTCAATAGATGTGAAGCACGTTTTCCTCATTGATCTAGTCAATTCTAAATCAAACCTAACTAACTCTAACACAGGGCAGTCTTTGTTTTGGGATTTTTTTTGCCCCAAATGAAGGTGTGGGGCCATATTGTTGATTCCCAGGTATCAAATAGGGAAATGAGATGCCAACTGCCTCCTGAAATGGAAAAGCCAAGTGCTAGACTATCAAACAAAGAATAAAGTCCTGATAGCATGATATCACGACAGCATGGCAGCAAGGTAACTGCCTGCAACGGCTCTGAACAGGACTACAAAGCTTTACCTGGCCACATTACTACCTGTACAAAAAAAGAGAACACTCCTGGGTAAACCATCACCTTATCTGAAGCCTCAGTCTACAAGTCTCTAGGCCCTATTGAATTAGAGCTGTTTAATGTCACTCAACAATAAGAGTGACCAAAAAGGATTTGGACAAGGAAATGGTTTTGTTCCCATCCTCAAATACCACTGACTCTGGACATGCAAAAAAACAAAAGAACAAACAATTCACTCTCCAATACAAGCTCGAGTCACGGTTAAACCCTATGGGTGACAGAACAGAAGAGTATCTTGAAAATAAACTTAACATATAGTTTTCCTAACCAAAAGAAAATAAGAAAGTCTTACTAATTCATCTTTCTTCCTGAATCCTGTAAAGCACAGTACCAAATTCAACATACTTGCACAGTACAGTGGACGACAAGAGAAAGGCAAAGGCTGAAAATAAAAAGAAATCTTATTAGTCAACAGCACTGAAGTCTTCACGTTGCCTTTAAAACAGTACTATTGGTTCTAGTATTAAAAATGCACCAGACACTAGTTCAAGTCTGTGTATTCAGTTGTACCTCAGCTCCAGGCCTGTCAGTGTCCTGATAAAGTAACTGGAGCACCCCCAAGTTCCACAAGTAGCACTCCAACCTTTTATTTCCTCCCCAATCCATCTGCTCTATGTGACAACTTTCAGAAATATAAAAGCATGTGCCGGAAAATCATTTTTATGTTGCCTTTCCTAGCAGCAGAGTTCCAACTGGTGCTCAACAACTCCCACAGCTACTGCAGTAGCTGCAGCCTTACAACTGTTTGCGCGCGATAGCGTAGCACAATATTAGAAACTTGCTTTTCTTAAAATTCTCTTGTCAGAAATGCTTAAACTGATTGGAAAAGCAAGAGAGATTTTATTTTGAGCACCTAATATTTAGAACTCACTGCAGCAGAGGACTCAGCTCTTTTCACCAGTAAGCACATACCTCTCCCTTCTGTGCACAGTGCAGTACGACTGGCGGTCCGATGACACGGCACTCTGCTTTGCAGAGTTTGGGAAAGATGGAATCTTGAAAGTCTGAGACAACAAAGATAGTCTCAAATTCTGGGGAATCAGAATCTCCAAGCTCTTCTATTGTGTCTGTCTTTATGTAGGGCACTTTAATTTCCTGGATGCACAGGGATGAAAGGGAAAGCATTATTCAGGCAATATACTTGCACTAGAGTCAAAATTCAGCTGGTTTTATTTAGGACCAGTAGAAACATGTATGATTCATATTTCAGAAAGACTCAGGATTTGTGAAAGCTGAATGCAATGCACTGTTCTCTAGCATAAGAATAGCTATGAACTGAAGAATGCTCTAAGATTCGATGTCTTAAAGCAACTCTCACTTCTCAAGAATCAGAACTCTAGTTTTGTTCGTAGTTTACATATCAATTCACACTGCTAGTACGGGAAATAGCTAGATAGAAAGAAAAGCTCAAAAGAGAAATGAAGTTTCAGACTGTCAGAACAGCTTAAGGTACTTCAGGATGCTACTAAAAAAGTAGCATCCAGCTTGCAACAGCAAGCTCTGCCCTGCAGAACACGTAAAGAAACTAAGTTGATTGCTTGATATTTTCAAGGAGTCTAAAAATTTGGTCCATTCCAATTATTAATTCCAAACTTTATTTTTTGTTTTCCATGTCAAGAAATGGAGAAGCATTTCTTGCACTTCAGTTTAAATGCAGCTTTCAAATGAAAAATAAGAGAATTCCAAAGTCAGTTCATAGCAATAACTTATGTGTTGACTGAATACAAGCATGCAGTTGGATGTCTCCATGGATATTTCTATCCCCCTGTTAGAAAACACCACCAGGTAAGAGCTGCAGGGATTACTTCCGTATTTTAGAAAGTGTTTGTAAAAGAAGTGCCAATTTTGATGAGCTGCGACACCATCAGAAACATTAGCAAATATTGTGACCATTATGCCCAATTAACCCAAATTTAAACGTGTGCACATTTCAGTCCCAGTGAAGTACAACATGCTGCATGCAATTACATGTGCTTAATTGCATGACATACCATATGAATAATACTTTTTATTAGTTTTTCTTCTGATTTATCAGGACTACTTTCCTTTATCTTTATAACAGGTACTTCCATTATCTTAATCGTCTGTGGAAGAGGAGAACTTTAGTACAGAAGCAAGTTCATTACTAGAAGTCTAAAGGCATAACATGTCGTTCCTGTAACTGTTTTATTTCAGATCCACATACCTCCAAGGCTTTCAGAAGCTCCTCACTTTTCCCTGCTTCCTGAACCAAAACCACTCTTGTTTCTACTTGAGGCATTTCTTCTGTTTATAGAGAAACAAGGATAACACATTTTAACAGAAAAATCCATCTTAGATCTAAATCAAGCAATAATATATTGAAGAATACAGGACACCTTATTTATCAGGAACAAGCCTGAAAATAAGTGCTACCTCAAGAAGCATGTCCTTTAATTAAGGCACACCCAACTGACTTGGAGCCTAAACTTTCTACTATGAGGTGAAACAAGATCCTGTAATTCATGACCAGTTACTTTACAGACAAAGCAATAAGAGTCACAAGGGTAAGAAGAAAAATGAAGGGGGAGGGGAGAAAACAAGCAAAACACCCCCAAAATTGCCTTAATGCTTTTAGCAGAATTAGATAAAAAGACCCATTGGAAAATAGACAACTGGCATCTCTTCTGGTTTCTGTGTTCCTGGCTGACAAAGTTCATTATTTCCTTGGAGAAACAGAGCAGTTACTAGAAATATCAGAACTGAAATTACAGCTCTTGTTCTTTTTCTCCATTTATTAATAAGCCTTCAAAATATTAGGAGGAAAGAACAGGTGTTGTCTCCATGGTCATCTGCACCAGAGAAGACCACAGCTAGATTTTAGCTACTAACTTGCAGGAAAACAAAAATCTTCTGTTGTTGTTGTTTTTTAATTTCAAGAATTGTTCTTGAATTAATTTCAGACTCAAGACTTTAATGTCTCTCTCTCCCTAATAATACCTCTTAATCTGCCTACCTGTACACAAGAGAGCAGGTGTAGTTTCCAAACACTGGTGTCAAAACATCACCTGGAATGATTTATTCCACAGAAGAGGCATCAAATGGAACTGACAGCTTTCTTTACAACAGCCAGAAGACTCATTTCACTCAGGCTATAGCCCCAGATTTTTTTAACAAGATGAGTTAAAAAGTTAAGACAATCCCTTTGTTGATGAAAGGATACCAGATCAACCCCCTTTTGGCTACATACATTCTGGAGTTCAGCAAAGCACTTCTGGCTTTCCAAAGCTACATAATACCAAAAAAGTAATCAGTCATTAAAAAAAAAAAAAACAGAGCCATCTTAAAATAAGCTTCCCCCATTACCTTCAACATCCAAAACAGACCCAGGAAATACATTGTCTTTGGAGGTTTCTATAATCTTTGAATCAAGAACAGAAGAATCAGCCAGGAGGCTCCTCCCAGTTTCAGACACCAGTGTACTGTTGTCAGCCATGATTACACCTTGTTTCCTTCTTTAACAGCTGGAAGGTAGAGGGGCTAAATAAGTTACAGCTGCAAAAAGCACATTAATAAGAGACCCAAGATCAAGGCAGTTAAAAGTGACTTCAGAAAACAAAACATTTTGACTTTTACTGACCTCCCACTCACACTGATAGCACAGTTCTGAAAGAGCATCAGGAGTCACGCAACTGATAGAGGACTGACAACAAACCTGTTACAAAAGTGGTTCTGTAATTCATTTGCACAGAGATCTGCAGAAAGGGAACTTCAGCTCTGAGCAAGAGGGAAGCAATAACTAGCCCTCATTTAAAAAAAGCTTAACCACAAAGCACCAACAAACTAAAAGCATTTTTTCCCCTCAGTGACAAACTATTATAAGCTAGAGTTGAGACCAAGATCAGCATTGTTGAAACGAATCATTAGCAGAAGAATTAAGGTACACAAAGCATCTTGCTATAATTTGATTTTTCAGGTGAACTGGATAGAGGCATTGTAGATAAAAATGACCATTCAGAGAACAGAACCAGCACTATTTCCTCTCTGAAAAATTAAAAATGCATAATTCTCTATAAAGTTAATAAGCATATATACATACATGTCTATCTGTATGGTGTAGTCTATTGTCCTATATTAACTATAATATAGTAGAAGTAACCTTTCATCATCAGATTAAAAAAAAAAGAGACCTTCTGTCTTCTCACAGACAATCTCTGCTCTCCCTGCCCATTAAACTTGTCACCTACTGAAAAGGCAGAATTCTTAATCCTCTCGTATTTTGTGCAGGTACCTACTGGAATCCTGTACCAGAAAGTTTGTTCCAAGATACCTGCACAACACACAGCACATTTTCCCTGGCACATGAAGCAAGCAGGCTGCATTTCCTGTGATTCATCACTCACCGAGATTTCAATATTTGCACAGTGATATCAGAAGTTATCTAGCACAGCAACTGAACTGTTGTCATATAACAGCCCTTTGTGTCACTTTAACTGAAGTTGTTCTCTTCACAACTGTAAAGACCCCTTCAAAACAGCAACACTCAAATATTACATAAAAGCAGTGCCTGAAAGAGGACTCTTGAGGTAGTAAAGCCCCTAGAGAATAACACACACTATTTTTCAAGTTGTGTAACAACCTTCCCATTACACAGCAAAGTAAGTCAGAAGACAAAAAAACTAAGGCCATCTTGGCATAATGGCAATACAGAAAAGAGTTTAGGAGATTACATTTGGAAAGAATGACCAATAAGTCAACACTATAAATCTACCATAATTCTAGATATATTCAGTTACCAAACTTGGCACCTTAGTTTCAATTTCCAGGTCCCACACAGCTCCACAGAATTAAGTTTCCTGGCAGTAAGTCCCAGTCATCCACCTAGTTACCTCGTTTAGATCAGACCAGCTTAAGACAGAGCAAGAGGAGAAAATAACCTTAATCACAAAGTCTTTCAGGATCACCTGTCCGGGTTATAATGTTACCACCAGGAACTGTTTACACAAGTACATCCTCTAGGGTAGTGAGGGTGAAGGGAAACAGAATCTTGGAAGATTCAAACCATATTGTTAATAATGATTACCACACAGACAGCTATATAAAGTCAATTCAGAAGAAAACAAACCCTCCAGTTAAGGCTACAGTAAAGCTTAAATTGCAGAGATTATTTGTAAAAAGTCTGACATCAGTACGGTTCCCGTCATGCTGTTATTGTTATATCAAATAACACATATGTGACCTTACACAGAACTTAATCATATCTTTGGGAGAAGCCCGTACTTTAGGCTAGGCAGTGATTATGGCTTTCCAATTTATTTATCGGGTTCCATCTGGGTGTGTTTAAAGAATATTCCTTGTTTTCAACGATCACACGATAACTAACAACATGATCCTGGTCACTAAGCTTACGGCCTGAAAGCGTCAGGATACAGAGAACAACAGCACACACAGACACGAACACAACAGTTGTCCCTCACATAAAGAACAAAAGTCAGAACACCACCCAGAACACAGGATCCAGGCAAACCTAATGCCCTCACAGCATCACCCTTAGAAACGAGCGCCCCGTGGTTCGCGGAAAGCCCAAAGGACGCAAAATACCCGCAAGCCAAAACACCAAAAACGCCAAAACACATTCGTTAAAGCAAGGAAATGACATTAAGCATCCCACGTTGCCCATTTCCCTCCCGAGGTGCCACCCAGGAGCGTTCCCGAGCCGCTCTGCAAGGAGGCGGCAGATGGCAGGGCGAGGTTCCGCTCTCGCCT
>WEIV01002542.1:179151-221794 GCA_013390005.1 Calyptomena viridis
CCCGGCGGGGCTGCCTTGTGCGGCCGGAGCCGAGTCCCCGGCATCGCTGACATCGCGTCTGCGGCCGGTCCCTCTGCACCGGGCGGTGCCGCATCCAGGAGAAGTGGGATCGAGTCCTGGTGTAACGCCCTGGCCTCGGCTCCTGGCGGGGCAGCCCCGGTCCGTCCGTCCAGCGAGCGCCACCCGGCACCGCCGGTGCCAGAGCTGCCCCAGGGCTCTCGGGACAGGCTCGCCAGGGTTCGGTCTGGTGCCCAACTTGCCGACTCTTGGTCAGAAAAAATTAATTACTGAGTTTTAATCTGATACACGAGATCTGTCTTAGGGAAAGAAGACATATGAAGCTCTTTCAGATATTAATCTGCCTTGATTTGGTGTCTTATTACTAAACAAAACTCTCTGAATGCCTGATACTTTTTTTTTTTTTTTTGTCACAAGGCAGTTATGCCACTACATGATTTCTCCCTTATTTTCTGACTGTTTTTATGCTGACGTGAAACATCTCAAAGACGACAAAATTTATGATAATGGCTTTAGCTGTGAACTTTGTTTTTTTTTCTAGGATGGTCTGGTTTTTTAAAAGGATTGGTCAGTCATGGTCAGAATTGATGTAGGGGACTACGTATGTGAAAGTTAAGAGGTTTTTTGTTTTGGTTTTAATTTCCTAGCAGTATCTCAGTTTACTAAACTGGTTCTGAAATGTGCAAAAGCTTGTATTTTGAGCAGATTACGATTCTCTCAGAAAGAGATTAAAAGAGTTAATGGACAGAGAGCTCATAAATGGACTAGGTAGGAATGTATCTGCTACGTTCTTAATACAATAACTGTAGATGGTGGGAAGCATGAGGAGGATGGACCATGCAGTGTCCAAACTCGTATGTTCTGCTTAAATAGCTTCTCTGATTGCCACTGTTGGAGACAGGGTCTGGGACTACATGGGTCATTTGTCTCATCCACTGGGACATCATCTTATGGTCCAACCATATCACTGAATCAAAGCATGTCTCTGTGATGAAAGAATAAAACCTGGTTGCTGTACAGGATAAAACCTGTTCACTTGTATACCCTCCCATATGTGTGACACGGCCTACAATAGCTTAATTCTTCAGTAAAATCTATGGCTTAATGTTCACTTGCTCCATGTTTTCACCTCAAGTAATTGAACTGCAAGCATTCAGGTTGCCCAAATTGATTGATAAATAAAGACAGAAGGGCCATGGTGCCTGCCTAGCATTCTGCCTTCAAAACACAGCATTGTGGTTCATCCGGGAACACCGTGAATCAAGGGCAGTACCTCTGGCTGAAGGAGACCTATCTTTAGAAAATCACATGATGTTGACTATATACATGTATATTGCTGCTGTATCAGGTACGCATTCTGTTTATGTGGTATGTTGGGAATAGATGCATTCTAGTGCCTCTGTCTTGGGAACTGGAGAGTATCTCTTTTGAGATATTCTAGAGGAGCTGGCAGGACAAAGTCTGGTGGGTGGCAGCTGGAGCAAGCTGGCAGGCAGGGCTGAGGTGCCCACATCTGTCCCACTCTCTGGAGTGAGAAAGTCTTTGTTAGGGGAAAGTGATAAATTCTTAGTTGCTTACTTCTCTGGCCTTAGAAATAAAAACTTCTATAGTGAGAAAAATGACTAAACAGGTAATGGTTCCTGTAACATCCCTTACAAACCAAAGGGACAAGTGAGTTTTACACAGAAGCATAAAGGAAGTGAGTTGTTAGAGGTGCCTCAAATCACACATCAGGTGAGGCTTGAGTCATTTGTTTCTGGAAAGAAAGAAAAGGTGCTTTCCAAGTGTTCAGAAGTCTTTCTAGCACTGAGGTAGCAGAGTCAGGAATAAATGACTGTCATTAAGAAGGAACTGTGTGAACCGAAGGTATGATTGTAAAAGTTAAGCTTGTGTATTTACTTTGTTAGACAGCTTTTGTGTGCGTATATATATAAAATAGAGTGTGTGTCCTTTCACAGAGCTCAGCTTCCTCTTTCTTTCTCTAACAGCAATTGCAAGGTCAAATGGTTTAACATTTCTCTCAATGTGACTTGAACTTTCACCCACTTCTGAATGTATTTCCAGCCTGCTGTTTATTACTTTGCTTTGTAGGTTTGATAGAAGACAGAAATATCTTTCTAACTTTAAAATCTCTGAAATGTACTGTCATCCTTTTTTTCCCCCACAAACTTTATGTTCTTCAAATACAATTAATTGTCTTTTGCTTATTTTGAAATAGATTTGCGAAAACTCTGATGATTAAGTATGACCACTTCTTGTTAGGAATAATGTGTTTGTTTGTTCAGTGCATTAATAATCACTATGAATAAAACACAATAGGGCTGTCACTGGCTTTCCGTGTACTAATGATAAGGTTTTTACATTTGCATGTGATGTTTTGTCCCAGTCAGCTACAAATTTTTTTACAAGCTTGGGACTGAGTCAGTGTCCTGGCTCAGCTTGAGACTTCAACTAAGGTTCAAGTGTAATCACATGGTTGAAAAAGTGCATAATGCTTATAAGGCAGTTTCTCTAAGTAGGTTTCAAAACATAGAACAGAAGGGAACCGATACTGTTATCCTAGTCTTAAACTGGGAGGAGCAGAGATAGGAAAAGATGGAGTGCCTTATCTGAGGTTACAGAAGTTCCAGTGAAGAAGCTGGAAACTGATCTGGGTTTTCAGAACCCTGTTCCTCTGCCCTCTTTAATGCCCCAGAATGAAAACAGAGGAACTGAAACTTTAATAATTTTAATGAATTGATGTGAAAGTGCTTAACAGAGAAGGAGAATAATTTGCTCCTCACCTGTCTGAAAATAGGGCATGGTAGTCTTTTTACAGAAGCCTGTGATATAATACAGTTTGACAATAGAAATTAGAAACTATGTACATACATATATAAACAGGTACATGAGAACTTGGCTTCACTGAAATTTGAAAAATCACATAAAATTAATTACAGCATTGAGTCATAGATTTAACCATGGTCATTGTTTCATTTAGTAACTGTTAAGAATTGTCTAAAGCAACATTTCATAATTCTGCTGTAACAGCAGGATCGATACAGGCATTTGCACTTCTTATTCTAACCACTCTCCCTTATACGAGTAAGGGAGCAGCATATATTTACTTATTAGCCCTTTGAAATAAGTTGTTTCTGAACACCACTGTCATCATACTTGCTATTCTGGTACATGGCAAGGAAGAAGGGATTTTCTTGGAATTGGGACAGCTGTTTGCAAAGGTTTGGAAAGATGAATGGGTTGGCATAGAGGCTATCAGACAGATGTATATGGAAGAAGGTAGGCAGCTGTACAGTACAGAAAACTCATCAGCCAAGTGTTTCCTTCATGTTTCTCTGTCACTCATTTCTGGAATAAAATAAATCATGGGAGATCAACATTCAGGATTAAAGAAAACAGTATTAATTCTTTCTAACATTTTAATATCTCTCTACCTATATATTTCAGAGTCTGTGATTTCTGGACAAATGTAAATCATAGTTATGGGCAGCAAAGTAAGTTGTCGATGTTTTTTGGATGCAAGCACAGTTTTGCAATTGGTTTACTGTAAAGCAGGTTGTTAATTGTGGCATGTAGATCTCACAGCACTAGCACCTGAATGAAGTAGAACCTGAATGTAGCACCTGAATGAGCAGAAACTGAACCACACTGGAAGTCTTGTTTGCAATAACAGATAACTTTTGTTGCTATCTAGTATAAAAGCATATCATCATGGGTGAAGAAGTATGCACACAAAACCTTACATTAAAATGTAATTTGTATTTTGCTTCTAATTAATAAACTGAAAAACAGTCTTCCTGGTTTCTTTTCAGTTCTAAAGGAAATTCATAAAATAAAGAGTGTCTTTGAGGACCGTATTTTACACGTATTAAAAATACGTGTTTTTTGGGGGGCAGCAATGCACCTACATTGAGAAATCATTTTGTAAAATCACCCTTAAACAGGGTAAACTGCCTGAAATGCACACAAAACAATATGTTCTGCACACAGCTAAATGGGGAAATGATCCTGTTTATTTTTCACTAATCTCTGTTATTGGCTACAGATACCGGTAGTTGGCATTTTGGCCTCTAATGTTGATAGAAATGTGTTTTGCAAAGTGATGCGAGAACTGACAATAGCATCTGCATCTTTAAGGTAGGAAGTTTAGTCTTGCACAGTTCAGCCTCTCAGTTCCAGCTTCTTTACTTCATGAGTGAGGTTTGGCTGAGTCCCAAGTGCTATATGTAAAAGAGCCTTAGCTCAGCCTAATTCCTGATCCTGCCAAGGCCTGAAAGGTCAGCGCAGGACCTTGGGCCTGACCAGCTGTGAAGGCAGAGGAGGAGCAGCTGAAGTGTTGGGCTCAGCTTTAGAGGCTTTCTGCCTTTGTGCACTCTGAACACGACCTGTTGCAATAATTCTGTGGCTAAAGGTCAGAGACAGTGTTAGATATGGAAGTCATCTGAGGACAGAGAATCCCAATGTGCTCACAAGTGCTAAGAGGTTACTAGACATTAGCAACAAAAACTTTTGGTTTAGTTTTTTGCAATACAGAACCCATGATGGATATATAGAGTATAAGTCCTTGAGGGAGGTAAATGTAATAGTGGGGAGCATTTGGGATTCTTCATAAAATTACCATCTGAGAAGCCAGTATAAGAATCTGAAAAATTTAAGGACAGATACTGGTGATTAAAAGTGAAGTAATGGTGCCTCTCTAGAGCAGTACTTTGTTCGTTCTGCCTGATTTCTCTCACAGCCCTGATTCCTTTCTTTGTGTATTGAAAAATTTCTCCTATATCAATTAAATCTTTCAATATCTGGTACCCCTCATCAAAGAATTTACCAGAAGGAAGGTGGCAGTCTTCAATAGTTCAGTCTCTAGGGAGTCCCTCAATTGTCCTTACCTTAAAACCCCAGTTATGGGAATGTCCTGGAAAAAGAGAAGGAGTTTTGGCTATAGGAGTTGTATCGCCTGACTTAGTGGAGAGCTGGGGAGCTTTACTATGTGAGTGTAAATCACGCAGCTGCTGAGGCAGATGTGGGTCATGGGGATCCAACAGCACCAAAATGAAAAGCTGCAATCAGAAATGAGCAATAGTCACTAGGGCTACTGTGATATGCCCACAGTGGTTATTTGTTGAATTGGTTCAAATGCCTGCAAAATACTCACGTTTGCCTTGTTACCTGCGTAACCCTCCCTCGCAGTGTCCTCATCCAGCTTGTCCTTGCTTCCCAGCAGCTGAGCTCTTGGTGTGTGTCAGCCCACTGTGCAGTCCAGCCCATAATGTGAAGTTCACCAGTCACATTTCCCCAGAATTTACTTGTTCAGAAATCAAAAGTATTTTTTTCAGACAAATGTATAAAGCCAGTCATTACATGGGAAAACTTGCAACTATGAAGGTGCCAGAGAAGCAGAGCCATCAGGATGGGCAGGCTTGTCCTTTGGGTGACAACACAGCCCTAGAAGAGGGTTGGCCAACCATTAAACACATCTTCTGCCAGTAGTATATTTCTATTATATTACAGAGTGGTGACATATTATATATCTATTTAAAATATTGAGAGAGAGAAAAAAGAAAGAATTTTATTTGTAAAAACCTGGGACAAGACTAGCTGTTTGCCAGCAAAAAGTGCAATCCTGATGCCTTAAAAATGACAAGCAAATAGGCTGATTAGATAGATTGACTTTCAAAGAATCTGTCTGATTAGTGCTTGGCAAAAAAACCTGCATATGCCTGACAAATAATTAGGACTGTTGCCTTTGTGCCCTGATGTAGAAAGCATCTCTTCCACATTTATGGGTTCTTGGAAAGAGTGTTCTATTATAGGAAAAATAGACATGAAAGAGCATGGTAACCTGCAGAGGGCCAGGGTGCTCTGTGGTTTGAAGAACAGGGCAAAACACTTCTCAGTAAACACCACTAACTAGCCTGGAAAACAAAACATTCTTGATTCCAGGGAACATGTGGTAATCTTGTCTACCACAAATGTGAACTAAACTGGGAGAGAACAAAAAATGAGACGTCTATTGCAGCACAGTCGAGCTAAAAAAAATCTACAAAACATTGTTTTCCCCAGCAGTATTTCTAAAACTACTTTCCAGTGTTTACTTTCCCTGGGAACCTCCATAGGGCACAGCAAGGATCAGACCTTTATCTGGTTATATCGGTGGCAGCCCAATGAGTTGTGTGCCAAGTTATTAACAGAGGTATTCCTCTTCAGATTTCAAACTGGAACTGTGCTTTCTTGTGGGAATTTTAAGTAATGGTGGGAGAAAAGCATAAGCTAAAACTCAGAGAAACAAACAGCCTTGTGAATTCAACATTTCTTCCTGCCAGGTGGATACTTTGTGTTTCTTCTCCCAGAAGAAAGCCTTGCAGTATGAAGAAATGATGCTCCATCCAAAAAGCAGCAAACGTTTTAAAATCTGGATTCCCAGCAAACCATCTCAGCAGGGTGACATTACCACAAGCTAAAGCAAGAAAATAAAGTAATTTTTGCAATTTCTGGTTTTGGAAATGGATTCCTCTCCCAGCTCACGTAACAGCCCATTGTATTTGGCATAGATTTGTTAAAAAAAAAAAAATAAAATCAAAGCTTGTCTTTCTTCTACAGCAATATACAGTGGAAGTGGGGCTGTGTAGGGCCTTTTCTATACAGCACCTGAATGAAAGCAAAATTTTTTTTTTTTTTCCTTCAAGCTAATTTGGACAGAGAAAATAGTTACATGTAAGAAGCTGTAGCCATAGGAGACAGACCTTTGGCAGAGATGCTGCTCAGTGCTTCAAAACTTGCTTTTCCTCTGAAGGGAGGTGTGTGGGTTTTGTGCAGGTTTTGTGGCAACTATCTGTTCTCCACCATGTGAGTGTGGTTACACTGGTACTTGGATGACCCTGCTCACTCAGGTGACAGCATCTTTAATTCATTGGAGCAGGTTGCAATGCACTAGTGGGACTGGCAGAACTAAAACATCAGAGTGGTTTTGTGTAGAAAAGCTCTATATAACAGTACACTTCTTGTTCCGAGTATTTGGTACCTGTACGTAAAATAAAAGGTCCCAGATGGCAGTTTTCGTCATGGCAGTGTTCCTACAGGTGTATCTTAGGTATTTGTATTAATTTTACCTCCCAGCTCCGTTGTCTTGACTGAGAAAGTTTTACAAAAGGCTTCACTGATTATCCAGTTTCTGCGCTTCATCACTAGGACAGAGATGAACTTTGCAAAAGGTGAAACACCCCCACTACCTGCCTAGACATTGTAGTCCCTGTGGTCCTTTAGCTCACATTTTGCCATCCCTTCTGCACCATCCATGGAATGGGAACAAGTAAGCACTACAAATAGTGTGCAGGTTATATGTGGGGGGCAGGGTGTGGCCATTTCATCTGGAGGAGTGCCTTGAATGGTTTGCTGAGAGAAACAGGTTTCTAATCTATTCAAGGCAAAATTTTTAAAATAAACATGAAAATAAAAGTCCTGAATAGCCAAAGGGGATAAAATCAGTCTGCTTCTACCATAAGATCAGATCATTCTTCATTTTCATGGTGTTTTACACCCACAAGAAAGTGACCCACTTGAGTCTCTGGGGTTGGAAAAAGTGTCATGAACCTACTGTTCTTGCATAGTGTTTCAGATCCTTCCCAATTCAACAGGAAAACACAAGCCAATAAATACCATTATATTCCTTTAAGACCATTCCCATTTTCAAATTTCCACGGAGTTCTCGGGAACTTTCTTAATTCAGAAGTACGAAGACTTATGCTTTGCGGTGGAACAACAGAAATGCTCTGCATTTTTTATACCTTTCCACCAAAAAAACACTGCCTGTGTGGTATTGCCCTCTGCTGGCACTGATCTGAGGAGCTTCACAGGTCCCATACTGGAACATGCTGGTGAGGTTTGTCCCCTTTCAAGAGGTCTCTCAGAGGAACCAAGTGCTCGTTCACAGTTGTGATTGATGAAGTGCTTGTGGCTTGATTTTTTCTGACAACAAAAAATCATTAATGGGCAAGGTTTTGTTTTAATACAGCTTTAAAAGCATTAGAGGTCCTTGGTAATAATTCATTTTCCAGTGAATATTCTAAGAATCCATGTTCGGTCTTGTGTAGGACCTGCCCTTTGAAGACAATTGCATTAAACATCAATGCAGTAGTGTATGACATGTTCTGAATTAACAGGAATTTTTCTTCTTCTTTTCCCCCCCCAGTGCCATCTGATTCACTATCTGAAACTCAGCCATCACTTGATAGTTCTGAATTATTTGATTTGTACCTTTGACAAGCTGAAGTCTGTCTCCTCTGAAGACATTAAAATCACGGATGCTGTTTTCGATGGTGTGGAAGTCAGAGTGTTTGAACCTTTTGCCAAGGGAGATGAAAGTCTCAAGCGCAGTGTTGTTTACATCCATGGAGGAGGCTGGGCCTTGGCAAGTGCAAGTAGGTATCTGCCAGTAATTAAATAGGGTTCCGGTCTGCTTTTCTCCTAGAAGGAAGAACAAAAAGTTCCTTTTCCTGCCAGGAATGACAATTTTGCTAAGACGTACCTGAATTCAGTAGTACTAAGTGGTAGATCAGTTCTGAGGAGAGAGGGAGAAAAATATCATGAACACACATTAAAAGTGCATATCTTGTCTGCACATGAGCTGTCAAAGGACCAAGAAGTTCATTTTGTTACATCCTAAGAGGACAAAATAACTTATTGCTTAAATTCCTGCGGTGCCTGGATGGGCTACTTGAACCAGTCCCCAGCTTTCTGTGGTCATGTGCTTTAGTCAACCCTTGGTGATCAGGATCCAGTGACTATGTTCTCTGAGGGGTTTGCCCCCTTTTCACAGAATAATTACCAGAGGAGTGAACTGATCAACACTGTGTGTAACAGCCTTGCTAATGTTTGGTTCTTAAATAACACATACCTGGGAGTACACACTGCTGAGCACTGACAGTGGGCAGCATGAGGGAAACATAGAAGTTGGTTCCTGCCCTGTGGTCTGGCCCCCTCCTATAGGGGACCACAGCCACCATTGGCATAATTACCTTGAAAATTAATGCTGTTTCCTCCGATTAACTTGAAAACCACAAATATTATCAGAGACAGTAAGGTACAGGTATAGGCAACATACAGGAGGAAAACAGCCTTGGGAGGAGAAAGGGCATGTGGTTGCTGTAGTTGTTTGGCTGCTCTGAGATCCACATCTGACAGGATTCTTCTCTTTTTTCCTTCTCCATTGCTCCCATGAGATCCTGTAGTCCATACAGCCCTGATGCATTCTATGGCTTCCTCTGTAGGAAAAAGAGCATTAATGGGGTTTTCTGAAATGATCCAAAACACAGACTGTATTGATTGAATTTGAACTATGCATGTACAAGTCATTTAGACAAGTGAAATTTAGGTTTGTAAATAACTTTAAAATCTGGCCTTCGTGTGCTTTTGGAAATCTCAGTCTCTTTGTCCTGTAGTCCTGTAGCAGTTAAACATTTTACTTCTCTTCCTACAGAGGAATTGTGCTTTGAGATGGGTTTTCTCAGACCTGCCTAGGGGATGTTAGTTAACCTCCTGCCTGCTTCGTTTCTCCTGTAACAGTTTGCATATGACTCTTGTGCAAAATGTTCACATTAAATTGCTGTGCTTTGTCTGGATGATTGTAAGTTGGCTATGTCAGATGTATCCCCGAGTCCAAGGCGCAGAAGTTAATGATGCAATTGCTATACCTAAATATTAAATCCTAAGACTAGGTACTTTAGAAAACATTTAGTGTCTGAATATATTTTATAGTACTGGGAACCAACGATTGAGTAACTGGAAAGGAACAAAATTAAAGATAATCAGTCCTCTGATAAATAGGATAGCTGTGATTAATCCTTCCTTAAATGAGTAGCTCAGTGGACAGTAATAAGGTGACTCGTTTGAATCAAAGCAATACATGCTATAATAAAATGAACCACAAGCAGTGACTCATACAGCAATAACTGTCTCTGGATGCTAATGCCCCCAGACCACTGGGTACCTTAAATTTTGCCCAGCTGAGAGAATTGTGGTAGGTGGGTAAAATGACATGCTCAAGTCACCAAGAAACAGAGAGGAAGGAAGCAGGACTGCAGGACTTCTGAAGGCATGAATTACGTTCTCTCTGCTACAGTATGTGTTTGACAGTTGATCAGTTGCAAGCTGATCTCATTTACTTTGCTTATATTTGCATGATGTCTGTATATTTTCTGAGAAGGCTTAGGTACAGCTTTGGGATTATTGACTTGGATGTCCCTAACACTGTGTCCTTTCATTCCAGGAACAAGCCTTTACAACAATCTCTGCAGAATCATGGCTGAGTCTCTGAACGCTGTTGTTGTCTCTGTTGAGTGAGTAATCTAAAACTGATCAAGTAGTTTTAAGTTATTAGAAATATGTCACATAGTTCTTTTAGCTTTTCCTTTGCTAATAGCTTGTGTATAAGGCTTTAACTTGGACAGTAATTCTCTATACTGGTCTGATATTCTTATCCTTCTAAAATTGCAACAAAATGGAATGGTATAAAAAATTTATTTGGGTTTCTAATTATTTTAGAGGTCATTTTAGAAGGCAGAAATGTGAGAAAAGAAAGTAGTCCTGAATTCAGTTGGACAAATACTAAAAGGCAATGTTAGTGCATCTTGCAGTTGTATCTACATGTAAAGAGTGCAGCTAAAACCTGAGATCATTCAGGTGCCAAGATATGGTTCTGTAAATACTCGTGAACTTTAAAAACAATCAAACAAATAAAACCAAACTCATATGGACATGATGTGTACCTGAAAATGGACATGATGTGTATCTGAAAGAGAGCTGAACCACATCTCTGTGCCTCCTCATGTAGCAAGAGGGACTTTTCCCATCCTCATTGGCCACTCCCACTGCTGCAAGATATATTATTAATAAATATATTTTATGTCATGTTTTTTTATATAGATATATATATATAAAAACCAAACGCTGAAGTCTGTCTATAACCCACAGTTTCTAAGTCATATTGAGGAAGGGTCTTCCACGTAAAAATTACCAAATCATTTTAGCCTTGCTCATTAACCAGAATACACTGTAGAGTCTTGCAGTTTCATGCTGCTCTCTCAATCTCCCACTGTTCTAGTAATCTCTTTTAAGCTCTGTGCTTCCCTCAAGAGCAGAGAACCGCCCGACAACAGAGAAGCAGGGCTGCTTTTTTAACACATTGAACAATTCCAAAGTAAACAAACCTCTCAACAGCTAACTAGGTTACCTAGATGACTCCAGCTTGATTGGTACTGTTTCCATCTTTATTGTCAACTTCAATAGTTTCTTTTGCAAACTCAATCACTAGATATAATTACTCAAGTTTCCCACCTGCAGTTCATTACATACCAAGCTTAGTGATCTAATTGCAACTTAATTATATGGAGTTGATATTACTAATTTAATATTTATTATAATGTACTTTAAAGGGTTGCTTTCTTTTTTTTTTTTTTTCACTGTTGGTTATTCCAGATGAGCAGCAATCATAGTATTGAAATTTCCTTACTATTCCTTTTTTTTATTTATGCTGGTGTAATTCTGCTTATTGCTCTCTGTTACTGTTTACCTCTTCCCCTTAAATATTATATCCTGTAGTCAAGGTGTTTGT
Source organism: Calyptomena viridis (assembly GCA_013390005.1). NCBI lineage: Eukaryota > Metazoa > Chordata > Aves > Passeriformes > Eurylaimidae > Calyptomena > Calyptomena viridis. The sequence continues at coordinate 190,775 of WEIV01002542.1, forward strand.
ATTCAATTAGTCTGATTAGATTTCTCATTGGTGTAATTGCACGTCTCACTTTCCAACCTAAGCACAGTCTGCTACGCAGTTTTGCAAGGGGTTCCCAAAGGATATTCTCATATCCTATGTATGCAAGATATAGATTGCTTTCCTCAAGCAGGTCATGATTGGAGTGTGAAACTTGTTGTTTAAGTTTAACATTTATTCTGCGTATGAAACTTAATAAAGAAGATGTTTTCAATTGGAAAACTGAATTTTGGTTTGCTTGGCTCTACTGAGAATATGTAAAATCTGTTGTTTGAAAAGCTACAAACAGAAGTCATGCTTTATACCATAAGGCCTGGTAAAAACTCCAAGATTTTAAATTATTCGGTAAATGCAAACAGACTTCTCTTGCACTGTTATTTAGAAACTGAGAAAACCTCATGCCTTGGACTCAGCTGCTGGCTCTTCCTGGCAGACTGTTTGCTCTTCTTCTGCCTCAGTCTCCCCACCTGCACAATTGGTATATTTCTGCTCTTCTCCTTGATAAAGGAAAGGAATTATTGAATCTGTTGCATTGGAGCAAATTGGTATTACCTAATTTCTTGTCTCTTGTTCTTTTCATGGCATTTCAAGGTTCATTCTCCCCTAAGCATAGGAAAAATTTGGGAAACAGAAGTGCTTAAGTGTTTGGCTCAGTGGAGTCTGTTGGGTGTACATGATTTCTTCTCCCTCTTATTCATTAAGGTGGGAATTTGGATCAAAACCAGGCTGAGTGTAATGACACCTTTGCCAAAGGTGTTTCAACTATTAATTTTTATAATGTATGATTAAATCCTCTATTGGGAAATCCTAGGAAAGTGCTGTACAGTTTTATACTATCTTGGTATTATTCATATCTAGTAGGTTCATTTTAATCATTCCAAAGTAAAACATTAATTATAAGATTAGGTCTTACACAAATATTACACACCTCCTACTTTCCCCATAGTATTTATCCTAATGAAATATTCATTTCCAGTAAGGATTACCTGATATCACCTGTTAATTCTGACGGCAAGGTACAATAATCATAATAATTGTTTGTCATCCCTCTTTTTTCCAGATACAGGCTGGTGCCTGAGGTGTGCTTCCCGGAGCAATACCACGATGTTCTTCGTGCTACAAAGCATTTCTTGCAGCCTGATGTCTTAGCTGAGTATTCAGTTGACCCAAGTCGAATTGCAATCTCTGGTGATAGTGCAGGAGGAAATTTGGCAGCTGCTGTGTGTCAGCAGGTAACGTTCGGTGTCTGTTCTGTGTTACACTGTGACGGTCCAGTTCAGTGATGCAGAGACTGACAGTCTTTGTGCTGCATCACCACAAGGTGATGTGCCAACCCTAAAAACAGAATGGTACAAAGCCAGCAGCTACTCATTTTTCTTCTGTAGAGTGACTCAGTCACAATATGAATCACATAGCTTGCGATGCCTTACTACATTTAAGAGTTGTTATGGACCAGCTAAATGACATTTTAACTCATCTTGCTGGTGAACTCTTTATTTTTCTAAGTAGGCATAATTTATCAATATAGCTTCCTATTTTTAGATAATTGTCTCTGGAAATATGTTTTTACGGGCAGAAAGAAGCTTAATTCTTCTGTTAAATTGTCTTCTTGTAGCATTTTGCAATTTTAAAGAAATTTCCTTTGTGTATCTCCAGTTTAAATGTAAATTAAATCTGAATTTGATCTAGTAAAGAGTTTAAAGACAACCTGGCGCAAGTCATAATATTTTTCATGGTTGAGTGAAATACTATTATTACAAACTTTCCTATGACCATAACCATTAATGATAAGAAAACAGATACCATGTCCAGACAATTAATTGTCGTAACAACCTTGCAATAAGGAATTAGGGTGAAAAATGACAATGACAATAAAAGTTTCAGTATTGATAACTGATGAACATGATAGTACCATGTTTTGTAAAAAGCATTCCTAATTTGATTTCCAGATGCATATTCTTTTTAAAGAAGATGAGATATGATAGAGACCTGGGTATCTTGTGTAGAAGATGAAACAAAGACTTTGCTGACTCTTCCAGGAGGATAGTCTGGGGGCACCAAGCGTTTGAGTGATGGACTCTAATCAAATGCAGGTGGCAGGGTCAAGTCAGACACAAAGAGGTGCTTTCGCACCTGGTGAGCCTTTGATAGAGTAAACCGTGTATGGTGTATGCCAACAATCTGCCTTTGCTGGAAAAAAATCATTAGATCAATTCATGAAAGAAAAATGCATTAAAAGCTCTTGAAAGCAAAGAGCTCCTTTGATTCAGGAATTCCTTCAGTTGCCACTTGTTAAACTGGGCACTGTGTTAGAGAAATGCCACTTCACACTTTATTTTTATTCTTCTTACACCCTTCAGTAAACTGATTTCTCTTGGGGGAGAAAGTACTGGGTCTGCCTGAATGGCCATCTCACAAGAGGAGAAGGAGATCAGGCTGCTGATACTTCAGAGAGAAGAGCCACATTACCTGTATAGGAGCAGAATTCAGCCTAAAAATTGCCAAATTAGTGTTCACTTGTATGAAGTTCTTTGTTGATTGTGTTGATTTGTTTATTTTCTTTATAATCCCAGTTCTGACCTGTGTTTTTCCCACAGCTTAGCAAAGATGAGAATTTGGCCATCAGACCGAAACTTCAGGCCTTAATTTATCCAGTCCTTCAGGCATTTGACTTCAATACACCTTCTTATCAGCAGAACATGAATATGCCTGTTCTTCCTCGTTATGTCATGATCAACTACTGGATAGATTATTTCAATGGTAACTATGACTTGGCTCACGCCCTGCTGATCAACAACCATACTGCTCTTGATGTTGGCCAAGCTCTGTCTTTCAGAGGGCGCCTGAACTGGACATCTCTACTGCCTTCATCTTTCAAAAAGGACTACAAGCCTGTGGTGCAAACCACAGGCATGGCTGAAATCATCCAGAAGATTCCAGCACTGCTGGATGTCCGAGCAGTGCCACTGCTTGCAGACAATGAGACTCTGCAGCTGCAGCCCAAGACATACATGCTGACGTGTGAGAACGATGTGCTGCGCGACGACGGGGTGATGTACGCGAAGCGCCTGGAGAACGCGGGCGTGGATGTCACGCTCGATCACTTCCACGACTGCTTCCATGGCTGCATGATATTCACCGTCTGGCCTACTGACTTCTCTGCGGGCGTTCAGACCAGGAACAGCTACATCAAATGGCTGGATGAGAACCTCTGAAGGGAGGGTCCCTCTGGAAGACACGGGCTATGCGGCTCTGGTGTCTCTTCTTGCAGAGGAGCAAACAGTGAAAAAGTGCACTTTTCCAAATCCTGACTTCAGCTGCAGCTGCTGGGGGTACAGACCACTAACTGCAGCATTTACTAGCTCCATGGGCCTTGCCCAGAAAGGTATTTTGAGAAATATTTTTTCAAACTTCAATATTTTTTCCACCTTCTTTCAGATGACTGTTGCCAAACATAAACAAATGTTGAGCGGGGAGATCAGCATTCCTGTAGGATTCTGAACTGGCTGCAGCTTTACACAGAATTACACAGAATTACTAGGTTGGAAGAGACCTCCAAGATCTTCAAGTCCAACCCATGCCCTTTCAAGCTTTGAGTCTTAACTAGGCACAAAGGCTGGGGTTTTCAAGTAATGTGAGATAAAGCCAAACACCTACATCTGCATCTGAATATGTAAAAATTTGAGCTAGTTTGCAGCAATGTTGAGCATCTGATGTTACAGTGTGAGCACTCACCTTTGACAGCGGATCCATGCATTTGAATGACAAGCATGGATTTAGGTGTTGGCTTTTAGGCACATAGACAAATGGCTCATTTAAATTAAAAAAAAAAAAAAAAGCTCTTCTAGGCAGTTAAGAAGATGCTAGACAAGTCTCTTAGCCAAACTTGTAATGGAATTTGGAATTCTGGAATTTGGTCTTTACTACCTTTTAGTTAAGTATATTTTAAAAAAGGACTAAATATATTTTCAATAAAAAGTATTATAGCAGACATACAAATATCTAGGATAAAATATTATGTGTAGCAGCAGAATCCAGGTTTCTTATGTGAGTGACCTTCAAAGCTGACTACTGCTAAAGAATGTGACTTCGTCTGTGTTTGAAGCTTCAGTTGTACACTTTCCTTACAGAAAATACTGAGCTTACTACAATTTATCTGCTGTGTGGTTTGCACTAATGTTTGTAATTATTATTAGAAGTTTTTTCGTTGACTTTTCTTTTTTGTTTGTAGTGTTAATTATATTTCCTGCTTCCTGAAAGGAGGGAAGCATGCAAATAGAAGTGGGCTCCAAACTATATGGAAGATTTCAATCTGAGTTTTGCAGCTGAGCTTTGTCTGTCTTGTAGACTGACCCAAAACACTAGGTAAGATGATCTTGCTACTGGGCAGGAAATCTCTACAGTTTGAGTCAGCCTGTAAAGTTCAGACAGGCTGGACAGGGGAGTGAAACTACTTGTGACAGTGTATATTTTCCAGGGTGCTTATGGCTTGCAGCAGTGAAGGTTGTGTCAACAGCCCAGTGTTCCTGGGCAAAGAGAAGAAAATGGTAGATTAAATTCATCCTCGGCCTTACCACAGACTTCCTGTGGGACCCCAGGAGAAGAATGCAATCTCTTAGTGCCTCACTGCTGCAGGGGAGAGAGTAGTAATTTCCTACCTCACAAAGGAGCTGTGAAACTGAATTCACAGGTATGGGTGAAGCACAGGAATGTGAATGTGACTGCCAGGCACTCAACAGCTCCAACAGCTTTTGACTTTCCATATTTCTCCAAGAGCTGGTTCCAGGCAGCATGACAGGGATGCTGCTGGGCTGTGGGTCCTCCTGGAAAGTTGGTTCATCCCTGTCCTGGCTCATATCAAAGTACCCCAAGATGATTTCTTGACCCTTGGAGATCATAACAAAGGCAATTTCATTTAAGTATTTCTTAAGGTAGGATTCTGAAAAGTTCTTCAGGAAAAAAAAGCAACAGGTACTGGTAGATGAAACTGCCTTCTGACATTTAACATATGGAACAGTCCACTTTCACAGTCATTTAAATTAAATATGAGAATGGCCTTAATGAATCATTACTTCCTAGAAACATAAGGTTGTTAATAACTTCGTTGTGTGTATTAAGAAAAGCTATTAATGATGCAAGGCCTGGATGTCAGCTCAGTCATGTAGGCCAAAACTAATTCCCAGCATAGGTTCACACGGAGATCACGAGGCAAAGCTTTTTCAACGCTGGCCCAGATTCTTCTTCCTTTTACCTCGTTACAAAGACTCGGTGGAATTAGAGCAGCCAAGTGACAATCTGAATCAGAACAAATTTTTGATCAAGATATCCAATTAACACTGCAGAAGAATTAAAAGGTTTTATCCAGATTCAAACCCTCTTTCTTCCTTTTCCCCATAAATGCAACTTCAAAAGATATAATTTGTGCTTAAAACAGATAGCACCAGAAGTTATGTCCATTCAAAATACTAATTACTAATGTGCCCCAAAGTCCTTTTCCTTTATATAGAGACAGCTACATTTACCTGATTTTAAATAGTAAAAAAAATATAATGCTGCACTGAGTTGTAATAACAAGCTTCTTTCTGAATTTCCCACGTAAAGAGTAAACCCCTGTCAGAAAAGATGTGACTTGTATCTACTCACTGTCATTAAAAGATACTATACTAACTGTAGTACTGGGAAAAAAATGGTTAATATTCCTATAAATCCTATAATAATTAGTTTTCCTGAGAGCTGCCTGCAAAGCTTTAGCTCAACATTTGTTTATAGCTAAGTTATAAATATCTGCTATAAACCTATAATATAATTGCTGCTGGTTTTTTTAACTGAAATGAAAGGGAGAGCTGGAATATATAAATTCGTGGAGTTGATTGTAAATTTCCTTCATGCACTGAAGCACATTAAAGTCTTGGCACAAGAAAGAGTAGTAAGTTTATAACTGGAGTGAACATGTTTACTAAGTCATTACCAGCCTGATACAACATCCAAGATCACGAATGGGATGGCACAGCATGGATGGGATGTTATAGTATTAACTACTTGACTGTCTTGACTACTTTTATTTTGCAGCTTTTTGGTCTAATACATGATAGCTGCAAAGATATGTGATGAATTGTACAACACAGAAAAAGAGGTCTGAGTTCCAGCTCTAAAAAGACCTTCAGTGTGCAGCCAAACAAGACACTTGATCAAATTCAGTGTAAACCTGGAAGTGTTAGTCCAAACTCTGCTTTCCTCCTCCTTTGCTTTGTTCTCCTTTGTATGCAGTCCCCATGCCCAAAATTGAAAGTTTAGGTTTTTTCCAGCTGTGCTGCCGCAAGCTCCCAGAAACTGAGTACTAACTCCAGGTTAGGGAAAGCCAATCCCTGACAGCAAGGGATTAAGATAAGGCGGTGTTACAACACCTCAATTTGTTCATGTGTTTTTCCTCTCCAAGTGTTTCCTCGGGCGTAACTAGCACCTTCATCCCTTGGTTAGTCCATGAAGCAATTTAGGGCACTTTGCAAGCGGTAGGATCAGACCAAGTGTTTGTAACAATATTTCGCCTGTCGATGGTAGAGTCAGTCTTGTAAAAGGAGATAGTAAGTTTGTCTATTTATCTTTTCCTTAAATCAGTGAGTATGTAGATAGCTTTTCTTTCCCTCCTACAATTAGACTTTATCTCTCTGTTGCAAGAAAATGTTAAGAAAAAAGAAAAGGTAAAACCAACTTGCATAACAACCTATAGTCATTTGTATCCTGCTTCTATAGACCTGAGAATTATATTAGTATGTCCTCAGTATTTTAGCCAATATTTGCAGGCATAAATAGTTTTATGGCTTACGACCTCCTAAAGGATGGGTTTTCAGCATTTCTCGAAGCCCTGACCTGTTTAAAGATATTTCATTAATCTCCTACCCTTCATTTAAGTAATTCCAAAATTGCATTCCCAGCCAAAGCAGAAAGGCCACTGTGGGTTTTAAGTCCTACAAATTAAAAAAAAAAAATTTTGTTTTCTTCAGAATGTTGTTTTGTAGAATTTGGGCCTCTGTATTTTTTTAATCTCTTACCAAAATTTATTAGAAATTTTTAAAATAAAATAAAAATATTAGAAGTAGAAAAACTTGAATTAAACACTTTAAGCTGCTATGATTTGTAACAATGAGGCTGTTAACCCCAAGAAAACAGCTGGTTTAACGTTCTCATATTTATGATGTTCAAAACCCCAAAGTACGACATACTTGATGTGAATGCAGTCAATACCTTATGCATGACTGGTTTTTGCTTTTTTTTCTAAGAGCAGGGGAAAGATTTGTAAGATCTAATTACCAAGTGTGATTTGAGATGTGCTATCAAAATGAAGAACAAATAAATAAAAGTGAAATATATCAGAGGATGACTGATTTTGTATTTTTGAACATTTCCAATATGATTTTTGGTTGTTTTCAAGGCAGGAAACCTTGCCTGTGTGTCCGTGGGTTGCGAGGGCCATCTCTTCATATTTCATTTCTGCCAAATGATTAACGCTGACCACATCTGCTCTGAATAGTGGAAAGTACCTGCACTAGTGCTGTTGTTCTCTTTCAAGATAAACAGCAGAGCTCATGTTCTCCATTCTGATGTATAAACATATTTTTATGTGTCTATAGGTTATGTGTGTGTTTGAAGTCTGTTTTAGCCAGTTTAAGTCCGAGTTCCTTTTTCATTCCTATTTGCCTTTCCTTAACGTTCTTTCTTTCTGAAGTGTAACCCATTTTCTATCCCTGCTCTCTCATTTATTAGTGATCAGAGCAGCATTGCTTTTGAAATATCCTAATAAGAGGGTTTGCTGTTTTGTCCAGCAGGCTTCTGTGACTTTCACAGAATATAAAGCTTTCCTCCTGCTGGAAAAAGCGGTGTGGAAAAAAGCTTCAAAAGACTTACAACCCTATTTTTAAGCCAGCAGGAGTCATACTCCTGCTTGCATTAAATTGAGTGCATTAAAAATAGGCTGGGCCTTATAGAACATTTTTTTCCAGCGATGTTTTCTCAGGTGTCATAAAATACCTGACCATGCAGGGCTTGGCAAGCCCAGGGCAGTGCCTCCCACAGACGGGTGCAGCTGTGCAGTGCATCCTGTGCCTCCGTGGTGCTGGAGCTGGATGTCCCTGTTCCCATTGGAACACCTTATTTTCCACCTCCCACCCTCAACTGGAGCAGCAACTGGGTGCCTGGTGGGGCTGTGTCTGACGCAGATGTCCCTCCAGCCCACAGAGCCTCGTGTGTCTGCATCCAGAAATCCCACCCTTCACGTGCATCCCACCTGGCTGGGCACTGCCCTATGCCTCACACTTAGAAAACTCTTTGGAGCTGGGCCATGGTTTATTTTGTTCATCCTCAGGGAAGGCACACATTTTCTCCTTGCTCTTACTTCCAGTTTTTCTGGCACTAGTCCAATGGCATTCATTTCTTTTATAACTGTTGTCTAAATAGCTGTCAGCACATCCTTAATGTAACATTAGATTTACCCCTAACATAAATTTAGTACTTTTTCACTATGATTTTCTAGAGCATTTTAAATGTTTATCAACGGTTCAGCAGGAAGACAGGCAAAAGAAAACAAACAAACAAAAAAAAACCCCATGCAATCACTCCTTTAAAACTGTTTTTATACAGAAACTGTATTTTAAATAACTTTATCTGACTTTATATAATCTAAAGAACACTAAATATTCTTTTCTGAAGCAGCACCTCTACAAACTACAGTGCTTTCCAACAGAAGACATACTAGGGGTATAACAGAGGCAGAGTTTGTTAAAGGAGAGAATATATTTTATATTGAAAGACCTAAGCCAGCAATAATAATTGATATTATAGAAAACTACCTCTCTCACAAACACTGCCAACATCAGGACAGGTGCAGTACACTCAGTGCCATTGAGATGTGGGATTCAGGGTGTGGTGGAGGAATAAAGAGAATTTTTACTCTTAGCATAGTAATTTCATAACAATCTAATTTCAGTCTGTGGTTTTTAAATTTAAATTAATAATTCACACTATAGCCAGCAGAGGGAGCGTCTGAAGCAAAGACTAGTTTGAAAAGGTGCAACATGTTTCTGAAAAAAACCACACAGTAAAGTGTTATTTATGGGAACTGCACCAAAACTTGTGGCAGCCCAAGCCTTACTTGTGAATTCATGTATGGACAAGGCAGAAAAATCATGCTAATGGGGAATTACTCAGATTTCTTGCTAAAAACCCAAACAACTACCTCATAACCATTCCATGCCAGGGATGCCTCATCCCTGGAAGTGTACAAGGCCAGGTTGTAAAGGGCTTGGCACAGCCTGGGCTAGTGGAAGCTCCCTGCCTGTGGCAGAGGATTTGGAACTAGGTGAGCTTTAAGGTCTCCTCCAACCTGAACCACTCTATGATTCTGTGACTCTCCAATTCCTCAGCCTCAGCATGAATCATCCAGCACCTGGCACACCATAAGGGGTTTTTTTTCAGGTGATTTTACTGTTAATTCAGACTCTGTGACCCAGCTGTGGTGTTTGTTGTTATCCAGGTCTCTGCAGGTGCCAGTGCATGTCTCCAGTCTGCAGAGCCTAAAAGGTGAGGGAGTGCACCAAGGGGAAGTCTGCTTCTCTGTTCCCAGGATGTGGCTACGTGGTTGTGGAGGGCCTTCTGTGTATTTTCACAGAAGGCAATGAAAATGGCTGTGTCAGTGAGGGATGCAAGGAGATAGCAGCATCTCCAAAAACCTATAGAGAGCTGTTAGTATCTCTGGAAATGGTGGATGTCAACCCCCAAGAGTAACACCTGGAGAAGTGAGGCAATTTCAGCCCTTGTGCCATGGCATTTCTGCTCTTTTAATGGTGCATAAGGCAACTCACTATTTGAAAAAAGTCAATTTTTACAGCCCTGGTACACCCTGCTCCTGATGCTGTGAGGAGGAGAGGGCCTTTCTGAGAGCCCCACTGGCAAAGCAGACCTGATGCTCTGCTCTGGGGCCTCTGGGAGGCAGAATTACTTGGCATAGCCAGCAGCTGAGGTTTGGGTTATTTTAGCTATCAGATGAGTTACCTTTGATGTTTTTCACAGCCATGTGCACACACTCCACACTGCATTAGCTGCCATGGCATGCTCTGCTCCAGTGCTTTCCTCCCTTGTGGTTCAAACATGCTGTGGGTTATGCAGCACTGCAAAGGCAGAACAGCTCGGCAAAGCAGCAGCATGACTGTATCTACTTACAAGTGGTTTTTTCCTCCCCCAAAATTCTATCCCGAGCAGCATGCAAAGGCAGGAGTCAGACGTGCTGCCTCACCTCCCCGTGCAGGTGGAGAGGCTGGGCATGAGGGGGTCAGGGCGTGCACCCAGTGCTGAGGCTCCAAAAACCTCTGAGTTTCCTTTTGCATTCCTATTTTTCACCTCAGCAAAAGTAAAATAGAGCTTACCATCCTTTCCAAATACCACAGCATTACATTGCAAATCCTACTACTTTTGGTCATCTTTCTGGACAGCCAAGGAAGGGAAGATGCCAGTTGTTATTTTACAGTCACAGCAATGCACTGGAGGCACAGTCTCAGCCTGGATTTGAGCACAAAGAGTCAACTGCTTAGTTCAGGTCCTGTGTAATGTGCTAAGATATCAGGTGATTAGTCACAGATCACATTGTGGACTTCTATTTCATTAAACCTCAGAATTGTTGCTTACAGACAGGGCGTCTGGTATGTAAGGAGTATCTTTGGACACAGGCACACACTTCAGTAGGTGTTGGCCAACTCTACAGTAGAATTATGAAAAGTCAAAGACAGGGCTACAAATGTGAAAAAGGCCTATGGTGCTTTTAGTCGGGCTGAAATGAGCTATTGGCATGAATTTGGGCTCAGGACTTTTATTTATTTATGAGTGTCATCATCTTCATCTCTTGGGCTGGTGATCTTCTCACCTGATTGAGTTTCCAAGGGAGTGTCTAAAAAGGTCTGTAAGATCTAAAAAGGCCAGTTAACTTGTCACCTTGAAGCAGATTCATATGCTTACTTGCATTAACCACCCATCCCATCTCTTTGGGCCTTCACTTCAAAATGTAAATCCCAATTCTAACTTACTTTTCAGTGTCAGTTTGAAATGCAACTTTAGCTTGAGTAGAGTTTATTTTTACCTTGCTACATCTCCTGTGCCTGCCCAGAACAGTTTCTTCTGAGCTGTAAAAAGTCGTTTACTGTTTGCATGTTAACCCAGCAGAGCCAACACAGCTGGGTGCTCTTCCTTCTGAAACTTCCTCAACAGACTTATTTGCAAACCTGAGTCGTTAAGGGCAGCAGGGTTAACTCAGCACCCCTTTGTCCCAGGTGACAGGGTCATCTCACTTTTCTTGCAAGCATCCAAGCAACTCAGCTTGACCCAGTCTCAGGTCCCAGAGCTGGAGCTAGGAGCAAACCCAACTACCCTTCAACTTCCAAATCAATCAGGGCACAGCAATCACTAAAAGCTAATCTGTGCCAGGATCCATAATGAAATTCTGAAGTCATTTATTTTCCAGATGAAAAACAAGTTAAAGCAGAAGGTGTTTTTCCTGTTAATACTTCATCCTTTGCTAAAGGAACATCTTAAGAGCCAGGGGATCTTTACTGCGTTGGAGGGAGGGCAATGGGGAGAGGAAAGTTTAAAAAGCAACAAAGCCAGCAAGGGTTGAAGATCAGCTGAGCTAAACTTTCGTGCCTCCACTAGCCCTGGGAACAGGAGCTCTCCCACGGGCAGAGCCAGCCCTGGTGTGGGCAGGGACAACTGTTCATTCCAGGTGGGGCAGTGGGGAATTCCACCCCTTGTGCCACTGCTTCCTTTGCTCCTGAGCAGGCCTAGACACTTGCAAGTGCTTCATAAACTGAGAAGCAAAACAATGAAGGCGTTTCCTCCTTTAGACTTGCAGGAAGAGATTGTGAATTTAATCAGAATAGGTGGTTGGGCAGTCTGGGGAGCTCTTCTGCTCCCGAATGGAGCTGGAGCAGCCAGAGGCTGGGATTCAGAGCTAGCCCAGTGCTCAGACACGTGCGTGGCACTTAAACCATGTGATTCCTAAGGCTTGTGCAAGGCACTGCGGAGTCCACCAGTTCACCAGAGTGTCAGCAGTGTTTATTCAGGCAAGGATTTCAGTATGCAAACCATCATGAGCTGGCATTTGCCCTAACTGAGCAGGTTTGCTGTTTTCTTCCTCAACAAGGCTCCTACACCAAGATGGTGCAGGATTGGGAGCATGGAGAGTCCTCTGAAAATATTATACTCCCCACAGCAGCTGAGGAGACTTATTCAGTAACAAACAAATTAGCTGACATATTGGCACTTTAGGATGTTAACTACAGTCTGCTAATCCAACAGAGAGACTGACATTGTCCTGAGGAGCTCCAAGTCCACAACTGATGGTGAAGGAGCTCTGAGAGTTGAAATGGGAATTGCTGCCCCAGCCATAAGGGTCTGTGAGCACCCAGCATCTCCTGAGCTTTGTCACAGTGAGGTTTGAATAGGGAAACAACTAACTCAGCTTGTAAAACTTTTGCCCACATTATTTGCAGTTGCTTCATCTAATGTGCTGGTGAGGGAACCTCTGATAGCAGCGCAAGGAGAGCAGTGACTGGAACAAGCAGCATAAGTAGGATTTTACTGTACTCTTCTGAATAGGCAAACTACACAGGTGGGTAAAGTCAAAACTTTTAGACACGGTGCTTTCCACAAACTAATAAATGAATCAGCCAAGAAGAGAAAAACATGGGATCACTGGTGCTTATCTGCTCCACCCTGCTATTTAGCTTGTTTCCCTTTCCCTGAAATGTTGGAAAATAAATGAGCCAGTATGCTTTCAGTAGAGTACTTCAAATATTAAACAAGTCTGCTGCTGATAACTAATAAGGAAGGAGGCTGGCCAAAACGCCCTGCCTGTTTACTGACTCAGCCATGCCCTTCTGGAGCTGCTGTAACCAGGAGTTCAGCAACACTCTGGCAAAGGCATTGAACAGAAATCCAGGGAAATGTTAGGGAACTCTGCCAATCAGGACAGTTTCACCCGTTATCAAAGCCTTTTTAGAGGTATTCAGACCTCACCAGCGAAAACCAAACACCTTACAACTAAGGAAAAGAGTACTTTCACGTGTTTTGAAGTATCCCATGTATCTGAAGGTTTTTTTCCCTGAGTGTAGAGAGTTTTGTTTATGTTTTCTCTCTGGTCTACCTTGAGCAATAATCATTAAATGAAATCAGTCCAGCTGAGCAAAGTTGCCTAGTTTACACACTCTATTATAACCTTTATCAGGACTAATAAGAAACAATAAAACGTTGCAAACAGCCCACAGTCGAAGGTATCACTGCTCCTGACACTACACTACCGATTCTTTAAAACACTGTTCTACCACTAGATGCCTGCAATTTCAGCTTTTTGTTATTGTTGGGATTTAATATCGCAGGTATTTAGCACGTTTGCATGCAGCACAGCATGCAAGGCTGAAAATGCAGGCCCTGGGTAAGGAAAAAGTCACCTTTTCCAGCCCAGTCTTAACTCTGCAGAGGTGCCAGCCTGTCTATTCCATCACCTAAATGGAGATGCAGATATGTCACCACAGAGCTGGACTTCCCCAGATTCATCTTTCTTTCCTACCCTTTTTTTTTTTTCTCCTGACTGTACCTCTTTGTGCTTTAGACATTTGTTTTCTGTGGAAACACCTTCTTGGTGGCAGCCACAGGTAGAGAGGAGGTTTAAACTGAGAGTGACAGGGTGAGGTTTTTGCAATAAAGTCTTTCTTGCAATTGTGTTTCTAGTAGAGGTTAAGAGATATATATTTTAAGTGTTTTAGTGAGCAATTCATATGGCTCTAATACATATTCTCACCATAAAGAAGGCCATAAAATTCAGTGGATGTAAAGGCGCTACCATTAGGCATTCTTGGGTTCTCAGTTTCATTGATAAAGCAAATAACCTGAGTTTGCAAGGTTAATACCATTTCAGGCTTTCTTATCTTTCCACCACCACCACCACCATCACCACCCCCCGCCCCTGCCCCGCTCTTTCCCTCCCCCCACCCCCTCAGTATTTTCACAGGAATTTGCTCCTTGCAGGATATCACCACCATTGCTCACAAGCCCATGCTTCCTGCTGAGGTGCATAGGTAGGATCTGCCCAGATCCCCATCACCTCTGCCTCCTCTCTCTGCTTTTCATCACAGCTGAAGCCAACTTTGTTTACACACAAAATTGTGTTTACACACAAAATTGTGTTTACACACAAATATTTTCCATGGTGTGGCAAGCCAAACACATTACCTAATAGCATTTTCTAGGTATCTGCAAACGTTTTGAAGCTTGAATAATATTTGCTCAATTCAAGTTCAGACCATACTCACCAAGAAAAATCAAGTGANATGAAATCAGTCCAGCTGAGCAAAGTTGCCTAGTTTACACACTCTATTATAACCTTTATCAGGACTAATAAGAAACAATAAAACGTTGCAAACAGCCCACAGTCGAAGGTATCACTGCTCCTGACACTACACTACCGATTCTTTAAAACACTGTTCTACCACTAGATGCCTGCAATTTCAGCTTTTTGTTATTGTTGGGATTTAATATCGCAGGTATTTAGCACGTTTGCATGCAGCACAGCATGCAAGGCTGAAAATGCAGGCCCTGGGTAAGGAAAAAGTCACCTTTTCCAGCCCAGTCTTAACTCTGCAGAGGTGCCAGCCTGTCTATTCCATCACCTAAATGGAGATGCAGATATGTAACCACAGAGCTGGACTTCCCCAGATTCATCTTTCTTTCCTACCCTTTTTTTTTTTTCTCCTGACTGTACCTCTTTGTGCTTTAGACATTTGTTTTCTGTGGAAACACCTTCTTGGTGGCAGCCACAGGTAGAGAGGAGGTTTAAACTGAGAGTGACAGGGTGAGGTTTTTGCAATAAAGTCTTTCTTGCAATTGTGTTTCTAGTAGAGGTTAAGAGATATATATTTTAAGTGTTTTAGTGAGAAATTCATATGGCTCTAATACATATTCTCACCATAAAGAAGGCCATAAAATTCAGTGGATGTAAAGGCGCTACCATTAGGCATTCTTGGGTTCTCAGTTTCATTGATAAAGCAAATAACCTGAGTTTGCAAGGTTAATACCATTTCAAGCTTTCTTATCTTTCCACCACCACCACCACCATCACCACCCCCCGCCCCTGCCCCGCTCTTTCCCTCCCCCCACCCCCTCAGTATTTTCACAGGAATTTGCTCCTTGCAGGATATCACCACCATTGCTCACAAGCCCATGCTTCCTGCTGAGGTGCATAGGTAGGATCTGCCCAGATCCCCATCACCTCTGCCTCCTCTCTCTGCTTTTCATCACAGCTGAAGCCAACTTTGTTTACACACAAAATTGTGTTTACACACAAATATTTTCCATGGTGTGGCAAGCCAAACACATTACCTAATAGCATTTTCTAGGTATCTGCAAACGTTTTGAAGCTTGAATAATATTTGCTCAATTCAAGTTCAGACCATACTCACCAAGAAAAATCAAGTGAGATTTTCCAGCATGGTGACATCTTCCTTTTATTTCCTTACACAACCAGGAATGCAACTTGCTTATTCCAATTAATATAATCTTCCAAGAAAAATAAAATCTGTATATGAAATCTAATAGCACAGGTAGATCTTCAGGGATTAACAATATGAAGGAGAACATTGTCAAGCATATAATGATATTTTTTGGTATGTTTGCTACAGCTAATGCTTTTAATTGCATTTTCCCATTTAATTCTAGAAGCCAAAGGCTCAATGCACGAGGAAAATAAAGGCAGGATAATTGGCATGCCCAAGCACTTCTTTTCAACATAAATCAGGCAGACAGCAAATATGAGCAAATATGAGACAGGAGATCACTGTGTTGCAGTTTAATTCACTCAAGATTTCATTAAAATTAATTTTACACTGCAAGGATGGAAAAGCAGGCCTGGGAAATGCACTGAAAATGTCAGGAGGGACAGGAGCCACAGATTCTTCCTTCCACATTACAATTTCACACAAGTGTGAGAAAGCTTTGTAAGCAGAGTGATTGGGGAGGGATTGGATCAGACAGAGCATCTTGCTGGATGCACTTCTCCATTCCCTGCATGTCTGAGGTGCTTTACTGAAAGATTCTTCTGTGATTACAGGTGCAATTAGTAAAAGGGTTTTGAAAGAGAAAGACATTCCTACAAGCCTGACAGCAGCAACAGATTTCATTATTCATGCCCAGCTGGTTTTTTCAAGACATCAACCTTGCAAGTACATGGAGGTGAACTATCCCATTACTTCCATTGGTGCTACAGAGCTGTTTTTTGTACCCAAGGATCTTCAAGGAAATGATTTTGACTATAAGCCCTTGAGGGCTAAAATTATATTTATGGGCTTAGACAAATGCACAAACACATTACCAGAGCTTTGTTTTTATGTCCATCAGAGCTGCAAGGTGAAATAAGTAAAAAGACAAATACTTTTCCTTGCGTTTTAAGTCAAGGTGAGTTTTCTTCTGTTTGGTGTACAAGTCCAGTCACAGTAAATAACTTCTAAACTGGAAATATTCATTAAGGATAATAATTCCCTCATCAGTTTGAGTCCTATGTGGTTATTGTTTGAAGATCAAATAAATAGGTATTTCTTATGTATCAACTCTGCAGAGCTCACACAGTTTCCTTGGAGAAAAGCTTTCTTTGGAAAGCTCTGATTCTCTACAACTTTGCATGGCAGCAGCTGAAACACAGCTGGGCAAATTCCCTGCTGGTGTTACCTGAAGTATTTCTATGAACTTTGAGAATGAAAGTTTCACCCCTTTATGCCAGTTGACTTTACTGCATGTGCCTTACGTTCAGAGTTCAAAAAATTTGGTAATTCTTCATCCTTTTTTTAAGCACTTTTTACTAACTATAAAGAATAGCAATCTGTATTTGGCTTCTATACATACTATTTGGTCATCTATCCTAACAAAACACTAGAGTGATCCTGTTGATCACATCCAGTTTTGGAAAGCCACGCTAAGTAGAGTACAGTATTTCCAGGCTATGAGCCATCAAACAAGCCTGTTCCTGCTGCAGTTCATGTGGCTGTTGCTGTGAACTGGAACAAGGGCAGGCTCACATCCAACGCATGGTCCCAAAGACACTTGGATGTATTTCAAACTCAAAAATCATCAGCTGTAAAAACAAAACATCTGGGGAAAATTCAGTAGGAGCACACTGCCAAAAAATTATTCTCTGTTTACGTGGAGTTGTTTTTATCTTCTGATTTGCTCTGTGGGCTGGCCTAGGACAAGGACAGGTGAGTACTAGTTCACAGGAGACAGTGGGAGCAATCACTTCAGTGACAGTAGAGTCCCTTTTCAGCCTCAACAAGCCATTACATTGACTTAGCTGCAGTGTAAGGTTGCACCCTGACATTGCAGTGCTTGTTCCAATAGATCTCTCTTTGCATTACTGAAAACCAGCTCCTGAAGGGCAAGACATTTCTGCCTGGTTTAAGGATAATCCCATTAGTTGTGTGAGTCTCCAGCAGAAATAGTGCCTCTGTGACTTCTGCAGGGATCACTCCTATACCTGAGTCTCAATGCATTTACCAGCTGATGTCTCAGTGCAGAGGTCTGTAGTATCTTTACTCACCTGTATATTTACTTTACAATATTCAGTTCAAGCAAGCAGTCTACAGTCAAAAAGGTGGTGTTAGAAAGGATTAAAAAGCCAGATGTTCTGTGTTTATCCAGTATCAGTGATTTCGTAACACTTAGTTTGCAAGTCATGACTAGATTATTTCAGTTGCCAACAGCACAGCCCAAGCATCAAGCTGTGTTCCCTCACTAGCACTCACAGCTCTGAACTGAGTGGCAGGAATGTTAAATTACCATGACTAGGAAGAAATGCTGCAGAAATATATATATATATTGCCTTTTGAAAACTGGATTTCACAAATAGATACCACACACCTTAAAAAAATGCTCCTTGAGGCACAGAGGTTCAGTTTATGGAAGCATTCAGCTTCGTGCTGACGAGTGAGTGGAGCCCAGTGCTGACCACTGGCTGACCTTTTTGCTGATGCTGCCTGTGTCAGGATAAAGCACACATCTTTCTGCAGCTACACAGATCTGGCAGCATTGATACTGCTAGATTAATTAATAATGTTTTAAACGGAACACAACCCAAGGCTTTTATATTTACTTGAGCTAATGCTTCCTGCACCTTAAATTTCTGTTCAGAAGATATATATCTTGTCCCTGATCACCCAACACTTACACCCTGCTTTCTCTTACCTTCACAAGACTTTTGCACTCTGTTGCAACAGCTGAGACTCCACCAAAATGCAGAAATTGGGTGAGAAACTTTGGAATCCAGGTTGGATATTACGCCTTCTACCTACATAAAGCTGAGAAAAAGAAAAAGGTCAACACAATAGATTTTGCAAGAACTGCAAAGTCTATAGGTCAGTGTAAATACACATTAAACATACATCAAACCTCGGCCCCAGGCTTGGTGGTTTTTTGTTAGAAAACAAAGTAACCTGAAAGGGATTTTGGAGAGTTACATGCTTATCAAATGATGAACTGCATTTGCTTGAAAAATTAACATCTCCATGTTAAGAAACTGTAATAGCAGGTGTCTTAGATACAAAACAGATAATTGGCTCAGCTACAGTAGTACTCCATCTGGGGATGAATGTCATCCAGAGTAATTAAAGCGTAATACATCAAAACTTTGCTAAATGCACAAACCCAGGATTACTGTACTCTGGGAGAAATTACATCTGTAATATATATTTGAATACCTGTGCATAGGTTTAGATAGTAGTGTGCATTCATTCATAGAATAGAGCTCTATATCTATGCAGACATGTAGACTTTAAGTCTGGAGCAGCACCATGTTCAGGGATTATCTGATTAGTAGAGTTTTTAAGTAATCTGTTTCTCATGACATTCCTCTCCCGTGCAAAGAAAGCAGAGGTTTGTCGAGGCATCAATAATTCAGTCTTAAAAGTCAATTCCCACAAAGTGCTTTTCAGGCATGAATTCTTCATAATCCGCCTGTGAGGGGAATAGGTGCTGAGATTTCTTCCACCTGATGGTCGCCTTGAAGACAGGGACACACTGCGGTAGAAAAGCTGAACAATCTGGCTAAAGCCAGAGAAGAAATCTGACAAAGTGTAGCTCTCAGGAGCTCTGGGCTGGCAAGTCTCTCCCTGGACTCACATCTCTATCAGTTTGATGCGGTTTACTCTCTACAGCAACACATCCTCCTAGAAATAGGTGAATAATCAAGCATCTATTCTTAAATGTATACATCTTAAAGAAAACCAAAGTAAGTTCCCAGCCCTAAAAACTATTGTAAGAAATTCAGATCTCAGAAAAACCAGAAATCAAGGGAAGGGAACAGCAGATGTTTTATCTTCAGACCTTTGGGGACTTGTCAGCCCGTCACTCCAAGGAGGGTGCAGCCATTCAGCTTTCAGCCAGATTTAGCCAAGAAATTATGAAGTCAGAGGGAATATTTTTCTCTCTCCAAGCACTCCATCATGAGCAGTGACAAGAGCAGTGGGCCTCTGGAGGATGTTACACCTGGACTGGCTCTAAGGAGGGGAAGGAAGAGAACCAATAATTCACAAAGTTATATGTAGTGGGATGCAGGCGAACACCAGCAGCTTAAAGATCACACTGAAGATGCATTCCATGCTCGTATGCTTGCAAGTCATGCCTAGACATAGAGCATCACTGAACTGCTTTATTCATGTACAAGTCTGGAGTTAAAACTGTTGCGTGGCCGGGAGTGTCAGACACATCCTAAGTCAGATCCACAGCAAACCAGGGTAACAAATGAGGAATGCAACTCATTCCTCAGGCCCTTTTTTTTATTTACAAAGTGCAAATGAAGCAGAAGTTATTGCTTATCCTACAAATCTTGCCTCTGGAACATTTTTAAACTTCTGGGAATTTCCTGTATTGCATTTTAAGAAGCCCCTGGCAGTCAGCTGCCTGGCAAGATTGCCTCTCTCTGATTGAAGCAGAGACTTGCAAGGGAAGAAAAGAGGCTGTTAAACCTATTTTGATGTGCAATAGGTCGTTTTCTGAGTAAGGCAATTATGCCTCTGCGAATCACTGCCTCCAACCTTCAAAAAGATCCAGTGTTGAAGAAAATGAATTCATTTTCAACACAAAGTACAAAGCAACTTGCTGAGTGGTTGCAACGAATTCTCCCAGATCCTTTTCCTTGTGGCAGACTCGGTGTTCAAATTCACAAAGGCAATGGAATCAACCTGATTCCTGCAACTCTGGTGTCGCTCTTGTTCTTTCTGCAGTGCTGTTTTTGATTCTGGAAATCAGAGACCAGTCTCGGGGACATGTTTAGCAGAGATGGAGCATTGCTAATCTACACGGACTTGAATGTGGGCTGGCATCTGCATTGGTCCTATTTGGACGGGAGCCTGTTCCTGCACAGCACTCAGGAGAGGTAAGAAAGTTGGCAGTTGTCTGGTGGAGAGAAGGGAATTCCTCTGTGCTTAACCAGATGAAGCATTAAAACTCAGCTCAGGAGCTTCAATTCTGTAACAGACTTGACTCAGCTCTTTCAAAACAAAACAGTGCCTCATCAGCAGTCAGGAATCAGTGCTTGAAAAGGGAGTTTAGACTTCTTACCAAAACTTCTTTCCTTCTTACCAAAACTTTCCTGCCTGCCAGCTTCTATCTCCTGCTGCTGTAGCCCTCCCTCAGACTCAGAACCCAGCCCTTGCTTTGGTTAACTCAGACATGTTGAATTCTTTGAAACTTCAAAGGGCTTTAGTGCATTGTCCTGTTAATTATTTGTAAGCATATTATCTGCAATCTCTGCTATCCCCATCCAGCTATTGTTCCCTGTGGAATAAATGCCTATGTAGCCCTTGAGACAAGAACAAGAAAACAAACAGATTACTATTTACAAACATTCAGGACCTATCTGATTTGCCATACCTGTACACAGCTGTTTTCAGGAATGTGTATAATTCTTTCTCAGAGAACTTGATTCAGTGTGAATGTGGGCATAGGTGGCAAATCTGAGATTGCTGGAGGCATTGCAGCCTGGGCAGAGCTGCTATGCATCTTCAGTTACAGCCTCAAGTGACCCTAAAAAAATTCTGAGCAAAGAAAGAGGATATGACCATAAAAATAGGCCATGTATGGAATATTTATAAAATATTTTTACTTCCACTCTATTAATGAATTGCAAAACTGAGGAAATTGCTTTTTAGTAATATATTCCACAGACCAGCTGCAAAAAAGGGCTCTCTAAACACGCATCCCTTGCTTGTGGACAGTTTATCAGTTTTAAGTGATAGAAACTAAACAGCACCTCTTCCTTCTGACAGAGAGGCAGTGGTGGTAAATGTGTCTTAAGAAGACAGACTGAAGAAAATAAAGTTATGTACACAGCTGAGCACTCTTTGGCTGTTCCCTCCCAACATCTCCTCTTGGACAATTCTACTGCAGGCAACACTGATAACCTTTCTGTCTAGATTTGTGACAGCACCTCATTGTCTTCTTCTATCCTGTACTTTAAATAAAATCTGCATATCTCTCATCAATCACCAGAATAATAGCACTGGCAAACATGGTGAGCTCTATAGTAATCTCTCTGCTCAAATTAAGATTGTAATTTCACATTCCATTCTCCTGTTTCAGTTGATAACAATGAGTTCAAAGGTCCCATGTTTTCTGTTTTAAGAGCTAAGCTGCACCCTTAGAAGGTCTCTGTGTTTAAAATGCACATCTACCTCATGATATTCAAAGCAAAGCCAGAAAATGCACCTCCCCAGCTTGACTTTCCACCTCTCCAAAAGATGCTCTATGGAAAAAGGACCTGTGTTTCCCTAAACAGGGCAGATGTCCTTTACACAGCAATTTACATCTGGTTCAGAAGCCATGGTAGAAGGAGGTGTGTCAATGACTCATCGCCCCAGCCTGTTCACTAAAGGGCAGCTCAGGCCACAGCCTTGGATGGAGGCTTTTCACCCTGCCCTGCACCTCCTCACCCCTTAAACAGATCAGCAAAACCCCCTGTGTCACCACACCATAAACCAGTGTGGGGAACTGAATTTTCCTTTCAAACACAGTAAAAAGAAGCTGGGAGCTATAAATCAATATTGCCAGTGGGGTTGCCAAACCACGAGCTCACAGACGGTGCTCGGTGATGTCTCTCAAACTGTGTTTGACCAACCCCTCACCTGGCCCTAAGTGGGACCTTCCAGAGGCACCGTGGCATGGACATACCCCTGGTGCCTAGGTGTGGGGGGTTGCAGAAACTGAAGGAGGGTTCAACTGAGACTTTGTCTGCAACTTCTTTCAGAGAACATTGAAGCTAAACATGCAACTGCTGGTAACAAAGAAAATGAAACCAAAACCAATTAAAATCTCCCCAGAGGAAATAAGTACTGTGTTTCTTGTAAACAGCGGTACTTTTCCAAAATGAGTGTTACACAACAGGTAAGATCTTTCCCACTAATCTCTTTGTCAGGAGAGTTTCAACAGCCTGAAAGTACCCTGTTAAAATTTAAAGCAGGGGTGACTAGAAAACCATTCACTGAATCGTCTTTTTTTTCTCTAAACTATCAATTTAAGAGAAACCAGAGCCTGCAGATGAGCCAGATATAACCTCTGCACTGGCAAAAACATGCTGGAATGGTTCTTTATGGCCAGGGAAGGGTTCTTCTTACCCTGGCATTGGCTTCTCATTGGCTCTCATTGTACTGCCCTGGGCACTGCAAAGGAAACCTTGGTACAAATGAGTGCACGGGGCTCCAGGGGGTTTCAAGGCTTGCCTGGCTCCTCCGCAGACATGGGGGCAATGGGGATTTGCAAATCCTGCAGACCCTACCCACTGCATGGCCCTTGTGCACACGCTATGTGCTACCTCTCAGAGCCTCTCCCTCCTGTGGAATGACCTGGTCATCTCTCCTTTTCCCAGTTCAGAAATCACACCTACACTAAGGAGAGGGCAGAATTTGAGGATCTTGTATTTCCAGCTGTAGGAAGACCCAACAACCCTAAAAATCCACTTGGAAGCACTATCTGAAATGATAGGGATTCCTGAATCCTCTGCACTCTGAGGAGACACCTGGAACAATAAAGGATGAGACTTTGACAAAGCTCCAAGCACCTCTTCACAATCTCATTCCTCCTAAGTATTGACATCTTACATTTTGTTTTCAGATGGCCTTTATTTGCATTACCTGAATTACCTTTCTAGTTAATAAATTACATAACAACTCTGTGTAACCAGAACAGTAGTTAGTCTGCTGGTACTGTTGTGGTGTTCAAATAAATAAGAGGAATGACAGAACAAAGTTGTAAACACAAGCTGGGAATGTTTTGCTTGCTAAGATATGAAAAAGTCCCCGTGGTTTGTTTGGTGGAGTCCTGCTGTATTAACTCACATCTCAGGGCTGGCTAAAATTTAATGGAAAAACGCAAGTTCTGCAGGTTGCCCAGAACATGCAAGTTAGTTGTGTATAACAATCACTGGCCCTAAACTACTGTGGAGGGTTTTTTTTAAATTATATGTTTTCCACTCTAAGATTTTTTGCATTAGCTATTTATTGTCAGAAATGTTTTCCAACTTCCTTCCCAAGTAAATAAGGAAATCCGGCTCTGAAGAGGCCAGGGAAGTGTTTGTTATATGGGTTTTATTCTCAGACATTCAAGTTCTTGTTTTGCAAATGGAGTTTAACTTGAAAATTTGAGTGAGGAAAAGCAAAAAACTTAGCCCCAAGAGTAAATATACTGCAGCTCAGTGAAGCACACTGCAGTTTGCTTTTAGTTAAATATTGTTATAGTTATAAATGTTTTTTTCAGTTAAATATTATACAGCGTTGGAGTAGGAAACGTGAAACTAAAACATATATTGACTCATTGACTGCTTTGCTTTCAATTCTTTCTGCCCTTTCTGCTTACTGAGTTTCAGTGCTGTACGAGCCTAAGAAAACATCTTGCACCTGGCAAAATTTGCCATCTATAATCAATGCCAGATCATGTCACACTCTATTTTTGTAGCAATCTGCCCATTGGGCTGTTTTGATACTCTCTTTGGGAGTAGCTATGGGGAATTTCTGCTCCCTGCTCTATAATGACCGGTTTTTCTGGACAGAAGGCAAATAGCCTTTGTAATTAGTTGTCACTGAAAATACAAACTGGCCACCAAAGACCCAGATACACAAAATCCCAATATAATGTTTGCATGACATTTATACAATACTTTCTATAACGTAAAGCACGTGTATTTTTTATCAGCACCGTGACATGATTGCCATATTCACTAAGGTCAAGGTTTCCTTTCAGCTTTGCTTCAACTAACTGATAACCCAGCAATTTGCATAAGTAATTCAAGTTCTTCCAGCCTTGCACAGACTTCACTGACACGTGTTTCCTGCTTACTAACCTCCTGACAGTCTAGCTAACCCTGACTAACCTGGCTGTCCCTGAGCTCTTGCAGCTCCCTGGAATTCACAGCTGTTAATCTGAAAAGAACTACATTCCAGGGGTACCTCACACTGAAGGATTTAATAGTGTTCCCTGAGTAAGAGTCACCACACCTCACTTCCAGAAAGTCCTGCCATGTCTCTCACTCAGGGCTAAATACCTATAATATTTGTGGCCATATTATCTTCTTGTTATTCCCTATTTCTTATACTAATTACAAAGCATGAAAAACTGAGCAGATTAGCATTCTAGCTGGCATGAAGTCTTTCAATAAGCATAAAAGAAACAGTAGAAAAACCTTGTGTCTTAAAATAATTAATATGTAGAATGAAATATGCAGCACTTCATCAATCATACAGGAGCCAGATCCCCCTGCCATGGATCAGAGCAGTCCACGATGTTTCCCAGTGTCCATGTCAGGACTAATGCAAACAGAGACCCGTATGTGCAGTGTCCACTTCACCTGATACCAAAATCGCTCCTCAGAACAAAGCAGCCACCAAGCAGTTCCAAAACCTCCACAGCTGTAGGACACAGAGTGAATAAGCCCAGAAAGTGCACACACAGCAATGAGTATCACCTTATATGACACGATGCTCTTGCCATAGATGAGTAGATGCAGACACAAACAAACCTCTTTCCCACTTGTATTAATATGTCCTCATGATGGCTGTGCTGATATAAATACAAAACCAAATCCGCTTCTACTCAACACAGATTAAATATAGAGTAGATGAAACCAAACAATGACAGCAGCAAAACGGATTCTTCTGGACACAACTGAGAATTTAATTTGCTCCACATTTTTTCAATGACTGGAGAGAAAACAGTGCATGCAACTAATCCATTATGTCCTTTTTTGCCAGTTATAGGAGGAGGGAAGGGGTTTCATGTAAATAGGAACCATCCCCCAGCTGTTTCTCCCCATTTCCTCTGCACCTACAGCATTTTGTTGCCAGCTGGGAGAAGACATCTGAGAGGAGTCCTGGCTGCAATGCCAGCAGCACAGAGGGGTGGGAATGGCAGGTTCCCTCAGTGAGAATGCAGAAATCCTGTTTAATTGTCTACCTACAGCCTTACTACTGCTTTTAATCTGCCCCAGGTGGAATCTGTAGCCCAGACAAAGATAGACAAGTACGTGACAGATGCTTTACCATGAAAAGCCTCAAAAAAAGTAATTTCTTTGTATATATATCTGGCATCCTAGAGAGCATTATTTGCCTTCCATTTTCTGTGGAGGGTAAAAACACTCAACTATGGTAAAGAAAATCAAATTTCATGCTTCAAGGCTTAAGCTGATTGCCTAGCAAGGCTTTGCTGCGTGCCAGGTACAATTCCTCCTCTTTCTGAAATGTTGTGGAGGCAGCTAGATGTGTTATGGATCTCCTCCCAGCTTCCTCCAGAGCTGAGACTGCAATGAACCTATTTCAACATTATCACTTTGTTAATATAACATTAAAAGGACTTAAAAGTGTCTATAAACATCCCCTTTGCTCCCTTAGCAAGGGAGCCTTAGCATTATCTAATGCTTTGCACAAGACTGGTCATCTAATAAGGTAACAGCCACATGGCCAGGTCCACCCTTGGGATCTGCAGCTGAAAAGATTTGCTGCTACCTTAGTGATCTTGAGGGAACACAGGAAAGCATAGCCATATAGCCCTTACAATGAATACACATATTATTCTAACAATAAAGTCATTCCAACTATTCCAGAATGAAGTATTCAGGAACTTTTCTTTAACCAAAATCTTTCACTCTGAGATAAACAGAAACATTGAAATGTGAGGTTTCTATGTCGAACAGGAATTCTGAGTTATGGCACTACAAATAATTAAAACAATGACACCATTTACATTAAAAAAAACAAACCACCATGACAAGGAATCTTGGACCAAGGCATCTTAGTGAAACTAGTTGTACTTATTCAGTGAGTAACCTCTGGGTGCTTTGCTGGGATGTGCTTGGTGACAATCCCAGACATGTGAAAGCTAAAGAAGTACTAGTGTTAGGACAAGGGGAAATGGCTTCAAACTGAAAGAGGACAGGTTTGGATTGAATGTTAGGAATAAATTCTTCCCTGTGAAGGTGGCGAGTCCATGGCACAAGTTGCCCAGGGAAGTTGTGGATACCCTATCTCTGGAAGTGTTCAAGGCCAAGTTGGATGAGGCTTGGATGAGTGGGATGTGTCCCTGTCCATGGAAGAGGGATTGAAACTAAATGATCTCGAAGGTTGCTTCCAACCCAAACCATTCTGTGATTCTAGGATACTAATTCTCTTAAAGAGGGATTTCATAACAAGCACTCATAAAGGACAGTACACTCTTGGAAGTTCCCTCATATAACTGACAAAAGTAATGAAAAAGCTTAAAATACATACACTACATTAACAGGCAAAAGGTTAAGTATTTTCTTAACTAAAAAGGAGAGATCCAAAGTTAGATCTGGAGTGCTATTGCTACAGCATTATTGGACAGGAGTGTGGCATGCACATGCACATATGTTCCCTGTCTGATTTATCAAATCCACTGCTTGGGGCACATGAGAGACATCAGGTTTGAAAAAATTAATTCATAGGTGTGTTTTGGGCCAGCCAGACCATTGCTGTTATTTGTGTAACTCTATAGGCCAACAGGGTATTGCACTGATATCTAGATCCTCATCCTGATCCCTTGACAGTATAAATCCCAATGAACTCATGGATTTCAGATGGTTTGCAACTGACAGCAGAACATGAGGTCGGAATCTGGCGCATGGACCACGAAGGAATGAACAAACTGCAGGAGCCAAGATGTGATCTGTCCAGCACATGTGCAGGGATGAGGACCACAGTGCAAGTTAACTCTGCACTGACTGGAGGCTTGTTGTGCCTGCTTAATTGGGAGGCTTGGCAGGATGAGGCTGTTCATGACCCGTGCCCTGGAGCAGAGCGTGGCAGCGCCCCACGCGTGTACTGGGAGGCTGCAGAGGTGGGCAGGGACTTCCCCTCACCTTCAGGAAGGAGTGAGGACACAGCAATCCCTTACTGTGCTCTCACAGTCAAATAACCAGCAGCTTCATCATAGGGACTAATGCATGGAGTAACAAAGGCTGGTGGGAGTCTACTTAAGATAGATGTTAGCTTGTGAAGGAAGACTTAAGTGGTCATAGCATCTTTGGTGACAAAAAGCTCAATCTGAGCCATGCTCCCAGGAGGTGGAAAGCTGCACCTGGAAAGCACAGCCACAGGACTGTTCTCTCTGGAACAGCTACATCCCCTCTCCACAAATACAGCACTGCAATTACATGCTGTGATAAGAAACCACTACCTCCTTTGCTGCTTGGCAGAGAAATCAATGAGAACGGCTACGTACAAGAAAGTCAACTCTGCTTTCCCTGACTTGGAAAATGAGCCCAGCCTTGCTGTGCCAGGGCTGTCAGGGAGTGACAGAGCAGTAACAACAGCCACCTGTGTCACTGGGAGAAGGACACACAAGCATACATGAACTTCTGTCCTCCTCTGAAAACATCTTCATCCCCCTCATCACTGCAGTCAGGGAGGAATTAGAACTAAAGACCTTAACAAGACACTCTTCCCTTGCATTCTTACACATTTTCAGAGCCACTACAGATTCCTACTGGTCATACAGCTTGGGG
Source organism: Calyptomena viridis (assembly GCA_013390005.1). Lineage (NCBI taxonomy): Eukaryota > Metazoa > Chordata > Aves > Passeriformes > Eurylaimidae > Calyptomena > Calyptomena viridis. Next base: position 218,877 of record WEIV01002542.1, read on the forward strand.
ACAAGTGTGGCACAACCACTGCTGGGTGTTTCCTTGTCATGCCAAGTGACACATCCTAAGTCCACGGGAGAGATTAAGTTTTATCTCTAATTAAATGGTTCACTGAGTAAGCTTTAAGAGGATGAAGGAGCCAGGAAGAAAGAGTGGTTTGCTGGGGAGCTGCCTTGGTCTAGCACTACACAAACACACACGACTTGGTTCTGTTTAAACACGTGCTAACACCATTCCTTCCTGTTGACATCATAACCCCAGCTTTACTGTGGCAAAACTTCATCAAAACACTAATTTTAAACTCTTGGAACTTTTAAAACAAATTATTTTCAGTATAAATTTACACATATTAGAGACAAAAATTGATTGCGGAAAAGTGAGCATTGAAAGTAGTAAAGATTTTCAAGTGCATTTGATAATGAAAATGGTTGGAGTTTCATTCTCTGAGTATCCTATTGTATAATGAAGTTTTCAGATCTTAAAACTTTAAGAAGACAATGAAGTTATAATTTTTTGAACAGATAAAGTTGAGTGTGTTTTTCCTATTGTTCTTTTCAAATGACACTTCATTAATTTTGCCTTACAACACTGGCACTAACTAACCTCACCTAAACTAAAGATATAAGAAATATCCCTGCACAATTTAAAATGATGGGTCAGGAAGACACAGACCACGTCTGGTAGAGAGCTACAAGATGAGTACATGGCTCTTGAAAATACCTTTCATGAATTGGTACATTTACCCACAAAATAGTTCTGTTAGAAGTTGTAGGGTAGGGAGGAATCAGTGAAGAGGTTGGAAAAACACAGAATAAAGACAAGCCCCTAACTGTGAACAACAAGAGTGCTCTACGGTGTCTTGGCTCTCTTTTACTTTTGTTTCTATTCTCTTTGAAAGGAAACTCCTTCAAATGAGGCAGGACTTGCTTAAACATCTAGAATGAACATCCACACGATCTCTCTTCAGCAGCAGGAGTCTTCATCCAAATTAGTTTGCTGCCTTTTAATGAACTCTTCAAATGAAATTTCTTTCTCAGAAATTTGTGAACCATGAGCAGCAAAGTAAGAGGCAGATTTTTTTTTTTTTAAAAGATGCTCTTGTGCGTGTGCTAAACATCTCTAAGAAACCCCTGTTCTGGAGCTGATGCAAAGACGTACTTTGCATTAAGAAAAAGTGAACAGAGCCCCACTAGCCCTGCTTAGAAAGGGGCCAGGACACTGTGAAGCAGAAGGAGCCCAAAATGTCACACTGACTTTTCTGAGAAGTCATAGGAGGGGATCATGAGCTCACTTTTGAGAAAATGTTAATCTTCTCCATCTGACATATGTGTTGGAATTACACAGATCTGAACTGTTCTGGCACACATATTGAATGCCTCAGAGAGCCAGACAAATAAACTGCCTGCTGCCACGTTGAACAGGGGTTTGGGGATTACTTTGCTACACTATGATGGAAGAAGAAACCATTAATTTTCCTGTAAATGGTTGAATACAATGCAGTTATGCCTTCTAAAGATGATCTCCATAGTCAGGAGAGACTGAAAGACATTGATTTTAATTTTTCCCTGCAATTACACTGACAACTCTCACCTGCATCCTGGCATTCAGGTTATGGATATTGAGCAGGAGCCAAAATTTCATCCTATCCTGCAGCAATGGCATGAAAGTGAACTAACTCAAATCTCTGCACTTGGGTTTGAAATCCTCGATTTCCATGATTATACAGTCAGCAGACCATACTGGCACTACCTCTGCTGATTTAAAAGCATCAGCAGATAATTACGGAGTTGCTTACAAACCACGGTCTCTGTGAGCCAAAGGTGTCAAAGCCCCAGTGAAAATCAATAGACACAGCCTAAAGCATGGATGTGCCTTTGGCAAACTTCTATCTGGGTACAACAGTTTGCAGAAAAGCATGCAGGAAAGAGTCTTAGAGGCTTGAAAACCAAGCTACCAAAGCTCAAAGTGCCTTCAGATAAAGAAAGCCGCAAATGTATCTGGCATCCATCTACTGTGACATTAATCATGATATGTCAAGATTGGAGAGTAGAAGCAATGGCAGCATTGGGCTGGAGCTCATGGCACATGTACAGGTTATTGGTTCACAGGTACAGGTTATCAGCTCACAGACACCTTTCTGCAATGCACCAGCTCTACAGGAGAAGCTGCAGACGATAGGATATGGATAGGACAGCATAGGAAGGGCCTGTTGAAGTGAGTCCAGAAGGTGCTTAGGCAGCTGAAGCATGAACCTTTTCTTGTGAAGAAAGGCTAATAGAATTTGGGTTGTTCAGCTGGAGAAGAGAAGGCTCTGTGGAGACCTCAATGCAGCCTTTCAGTACTTGAACGGGGCTTATAAAAAATATCGGGACATACAGTTAGGGCCTGTTGCAATAGGACAAGGGAAAATGGTTTTAAACCAGAGGGTTACTAAAGATTAAATATAAGAAACAAATTATCTACACTGAGAAGAAGTTTTTTACAGTTAGGGTGGTGAGGCACTGGCGCAAGTTGCCCAGAGAAGCTGTGGATGCCCCATTCCTGGAAATGTTCAAGGCCATGTTGGACGGAGCTTGGAGTAATCTGGACCAGTGGAAGGTGCCCCTGCCCACGGCAGGGAGGTTGTAACCAGATGACCTTTAAGGTCCCTTCCAACCCAAAACCATCTGCGATTCTATGATTCCATAACACACCTTGGAGTCAGGGAAACTCCGTGCCTCTCTGTGCTCTTCATCGAGACCCTTAATCTCTTAAAAAATCCGGTTTCCACCATTCCCTGGTGGTGAGCGTTCAGAAAGTTTGCTCAGCGATGCTCTACAGTGTCACGGCTGAGTAACGACCCCCCACAATTTAGCAACAACTTCGCGGAGCCGCAGCAGCGACGGCACCGGCCCTGCCCGGCGGGGCGGGGGGAAGCCGGGGGCGGG
>WEIV01002542.1:221943-235530 GCA_013390005.1 Calyptomena viridis
CGTGGGCGGTGGGCGACGCGAGCAGCATCCGCGGGCCCGGGCTGAACCCCCCGTGGGCCGGGGCTGAGCCCCCCCAGCTCCCCGCAGACAAAGAGCTCCGCTCCCCGAGCCCGCTCCTTTGTCTGGAGCCGCCGCGGGCCGTGGGTGTGCGCGGGGAATGGAGTTCAAGGCAACGACGGCCACGAAGTTTTTGCACAAAACCAAAACCAACAAAGTTATGCATTTTCGCAGCGAGGATGCAAATGTGGTTTTCATTAGAGCGCAAATTCGCCGCCTCATCACTTTGCGATGCCCGTCGGCGCTGCGGGAGCGTCAGTAACGCTGAGGGCGGAACAGCCCTGGACAGTCGGACCGGGGAAAAAAGACTGGGGAAAGCCGAGGTGCTTTTTAGATGCATCCTGTAGGAGAATACATAGTTCTAAAACAGTGACTAATCCCAGAGGAACTGTGCTAGACAGCAAACTACTGAATTCCCCAGAATAACTTGTAAAATACCCATTGTATAGTCTAGATGCTTTGGTCTTTGCAGCCACCCTTCAGGCCTGCTAGCTGCTGCTTAACTCTTTCCCCTCTGCTCTTAACTCTTTCCTGTCCCTGCAAAAGACTTATTTGCACTCCAGGAAAGTTACATTTAGTTGATATTCCCACGAGCCTTTATATGTGTGGTCCTGCTTTTTATGGACCTCCTAGTACTTGGGGTTTTCATGAGTGTCTTACATAAAATTTACTGTCCTGCTGTAAGTTGTATCAGTATGTTGCTCTTCCTGGCACAAACGTAAACCTAACTGCAGGTAAGTGTTCTGTATGTATACAACTTAAAAAAGTATTGCATAAATTTAAGTTATTATGGTACATATGCATTCAATAATGCATAAATTCATGATTATTAATAACATGTGCTAGATACGCATTTATTCCACATCAGATTTAATAGGTGGAGACTTCTGAGATGTCAGGGTTCTCTGCGAGGCAAACGGTGTGCAGTATTCTACAGTATGAGATAATGCTTATACTTTGGAAATGCATAAAACAGATCTTCCTGCTTTATGGTTGTAACTGTTCCATATTTGGTCAAATGGGGGAGTCACAGAAATGTGTTAACTTTATGAAATCAGGGTACATAATAGTGTTAATGAAGAAAAATATATAAAAGCAGCTTCATTTCTTCATGCATACAGTTCAGAGTCCTTTGCTGACAAGCTTACCAGCCTAAGTAATTAGTAACCACACTTATCTTTCCCTTTTATTCAAACATATGCACCCGGGACACAACCACATCTCATGGTACTTGTCCAAAAAACAACTCACTCTGTTTCTGAAGAGTAGCAAGCCTGCATTTGGTGTCAAGGGCTAAATCTGTCCACAGTGAAGTTCTACTGGGCTACAAACTAAGGTTGGTGGCTCTGGAGGGGGTACCTTAAGCACATATTCCTGCATGTGCCATTTGGTGCACAATAAACAGGGAACAAGCTTATCTAGAAACACAGTCTGCTACACCATATCCATATGGTGCATGTGGAATAAATCTCAAAAGATAAACTGCTTTTTACCTGCCCATTTTTCTTTGCTTTGTTGTTCATAACACCTGCATTTCTAAACCTTCACCAAATTCCTGTGGCTGCACAGACTGCAGATATTTTTATATTTACATGCTGCATAACTAGCAGGGTTTTTCCTCTGCAGCTGTAGTAATCTCACTAGGACTAGGAGTATGAACATTTGCTTAACAGTTTTGCTTTAAGAGGAAGTGCTGAGACAATAAAGTTCACTATGCTTCAGGATATAGGGTTGCAAGGACAATATCTCCAGGCTTCCTTCTGTTTCAAAAACAGTCCACTTAACTACTCATATGGTAGGAGAGAAGCTTTACAAGATAAGATTGCAGGACTTGTGTCCTCAAAGGCTTCCCTACTACAGGTAAAGTTCATTTGAGTAAGTCTTACAACAGAAATGGCAGTTCTTCAGTACCATAATGTGCTGCTGCAAGGTTGGATTCCCTGAGAATTTCAAACTCCTTACAAAATACTGTTCCACTGCCAGGATAGTAAAGTTGTTTTGGAGGAAAGTGAGCAGGTAAGGAGTGAGCAGAAGCTCAGAACTGTTTGGTTCCAAATGGGAAAGCAAAGCTGAGAGTTGAGCTGTAACAGATCTGCCAAGAGAATAAACCACAAGTTCACAACTGCTTAGGTTTGGCTTTTTGTTTTTAAAGTCGTCAAACTACTTTGTTATAGAAACTCTTATAATTAAATCTGTTAGAGCCCTTGGTTTTAAGTGGAACTTTACCTTAATGAGCACATAATATTAACCACTTTGAGCTCTTGAAACCTGACTTAAGAATATCTCTGTCCTCCTTGGCAAAGACACAGAAACCTTCACAAACAGTCATAGTGGTGACCCCTTTTCCTTCTGCTGCCTACAAAATACAACATCAGGTACTGGCTGAAGCTCAGAGAAGTCTGCTGCTGCAGACAGAAGGTGAGAGTTGAAGGAGGTGAATTCTCCTCCTCTTCCTCCTGGAGGGAGAAACCCTCCCTGCTTCCTAAACGCCTTTGTTTACTAACAGAAGGAAAAACATGGAGTATGAAAGAGGAGGTTACTCGGATCTGTTTGTTTCTTTCAATATTCCTGTCTCAAGGACAGCTGAAGCTGGTGCTGGTGGAATAAATGTATCTATTTAACAAACCAAACCAGGCTTCTTTAACACAACAAAAATGAATTTAAATGTTACGACCAGAATTCCATCTGAATGCTTTGCATGTTTATTGCTCTTTCTTCCAAGTTCCTGTAGTGCTTTGCTGGCTCAACGAGCCTGACCGGTCTGTAGCTGATGGAGCAGGAGCCCAGTTCCAGGGAATCGTGCTGGTCTCTGGCGGGTGCTGGAGCCAGCGCAGGTTCTGTGCTCCCGCATTAACCAACAGCGCCAGCTGGAGTCCTGTGTGTCCCAAGCATCCACAAGGATGCTTGGGAAGAGCTTTCCACTTGGATATCAACTCTCTCAGTCAGATTCCCTTGGAGCCAAGGAGAGTTTTGCTAATCTCTTCAAGCTCCTTCTTCTTTATCAGAAAAAAATGCTTTTTCTCTATGACTAGACAATATAGGCATAGGTCTATGTCACGAGTATCCAGCATTATAATTTTATTTGGACTCATATGTCATTTCAGTTGTCTGGACTTTGTTCTGGACTGTTAGGACAAATGCAGTTATGGAGAGACCCCAGATTGGATATGGGGAAGATATGGTATGGATATATAACAGCAAAGGTCTGGATTACAAATGGCATGGGCTGGCCAGACAGCATAGAAAATATTATGAGTCTCGTATTTGTGAAAAAAAAAAAAAAATCCCTTGTGTGAAAGAAATGTTTTTAGCGCAGAACTAGAGCAACTAAAGAATTCACAACATTAGGGATTTGGGTATTGAATTTTCACAAAGCCTATTTAGTTGAATACTGGATATCAAATTTATGTTGATGGAGGTAACATAAGTATATTTGTGCATATTAGGTGTGCCATCATAGTTAAATAGTCAGATCAGGATGAATTACTCATGTTGTTTATATGGTTTCCTACTGGCACCATACTAGCAAGTGCTTTAAAGAAGAGAAAGCATGTTCCTGAGTACAGTGAATATAGTGACATACCACAGCTGAAATCTGCAAACACATCCTGGGTGAGAAATCCTGGCTTTCCCTTCTGCTGCAGCTCCAGGACACATACTCCAAGAACGGCATCGCTTGTCTCACTGGGGAGGAAATCGGAAATTCCATCGAAAACTTGGATCTAATTGAAAGCGAAGACAGAGAAGCTGATCCCTGCTGGCAAGTAAAGTGGCACCTGGGAAAGTTAATTAAAAAGGTATTTGGGAACAGTATGGTTGGGGATATTACAGTTGAAAGAATCCTAATAGCAGAATAAAGGAGGGTCTTGGATTGTTTTATTGCAAAGCAATAGTTAGGCCACAGCTTCAGCTGCAGAGCACTGGCACTGAAGCCAAAAATCCCCCAAATGGTTTCGCTACATGCAGGAAATCATAAAGCAAAGACAGTCAGCTTTTACTAAGCAAATTTCAGTCGTGGGCTTGTCTGAAGTACCTCAGGGTAGAAGTGTTTGACTTGGGCTTGTTTTTTACCTGACCTTAGAGATCATGGTGCTAGCAGAGCTGTCATTGCTGTTTTGGAAATACAACTGGGATGAGAAAATGAGATTAAATGCAACACAGGGAGAGGTACAAAGGTGCCTGAGGAATGGTCTAGTCATGATCTGTGTAATATAGTGGGGGAGGAACGAGCAAGTAAGCACACAGCATCAGGCACAGCACCTTCCCAGTGCATCAGAGAGCATCTCCTGCATGACTTGCACACAAGATGTATAATTTTGGCTACAGAGAAGAAAATCAGTCTGGCTGCAAAAGTCAGAAAGGCTAAAACCTTCTGGAATGATTTTCAAAATCCCATCTCCAGTGCATAAACAAGCGCATCTGTAAAAAAAATCACTTCTGGCTGAAACTTACCTGGCAAATTGTGCAGCCCAAAACAGATCCTCTGTTTGTGTTCACTCCTTCGGTGAAAGATCCGCCAGTGAAGTCCCTGAACTTGTGCATAGAGAAAATGTTGTTTTATTTGGTGGATGTTTACACATCTAATATACCTACTAGCTCCATGATTAGAAAAGGTAGCCTGGGTGCCAGAAATAATGAATTACAACGATTATAATTATGATAATAATAATAATAATAACAACAATATAACAGATAAAAAAATGTGGCAGGGCAGAAGCATCAGTAACTGACCCAACAGTGCATGCTGTGTTCTGCAAGTGGAAGCTGGTGCTTGTGCACTATTTCTTACTTGAGAGAAGCATGAGAGTCACATTTTCCAACAGATTTATGCCTGAGCTCTCTTGAAAATGTTTTCCCATATATTTTATTACATAAAAGATGTAAATGTAGAAATACTTTATCACAAGGAATTAATAGGCTTTTTTTAATTTGCTTGTTGATCAAATCAAGAATACATTTTATTCATGAGTTTATAAAAGGAGTGGTTTTCCTGCACTTGTCACCTTCAGCTGATAAAACTAATTCATTTTCTCTGTGTGTGTTGGCAGATGATGTTGAGGAGCTACGAGGAAAACATATCTGCAATCAACGGTATTACAATAATTTTATTGTCTGTGACAAAAAGGAGCTGCTAGTGGTACCTGATGTGTAGTGACTCAATTTTTTTAAAGTGCAGAAAACTGACTAAAATCTTGTACTGGCATCAAGTCATCAAAAAATGATTACTTATTACTAGAAGGTAAATTTTCAGGAGCCAGATATGATCAAGTGGTTAGAGAAAGGTAACCGAGGTGGATCCAGAGGACTCAGCCTATGGGCCTCAGTCCCACAGTGTTATGAGGACATTTAAATAGCCTTCCCAGTGTCCCAGCTCCTGGAACAAGCAGCATGGAGCTGCTATTTGCAGAGATCAGTTAAGGAATAGCTCTGCTGAAGCTCATGCAACTCTAAAGATGCTGGGTGAAAGCATCTTTAACAACCTCCAAGTGGAAATTCAGAGTGAAGATAGGAATACTTAACCATAAAATTAAGTACTATTGGTTATTTTGCTTATTGGTAACTTGAAGGTGGGGGGAGAAGAAAAATGAGACATTTTTCTATATTTCATTTTTGTATAAAGACATTTCAAAGAGCAAGAGTGAAAGAGGAATTCGAGGTAGTATGCAGCATGCAGTCCATGATTTGGTCAATTAAAAAAATGATACCCCCTATTCCTTAAAATCAAGTCAGATGGGACAGATGTGCTTTCTGATGTTCTAGCTTCTGATGTGGGGTTTCTTTTCTTGTTGTCCCTTAGCTGAAAGAACTCTGACACTGCCGCACACGGACCGGCAGCAGCCACGTGGTCCCATCCACAGGATCGCGGCCCATCTGACGGGCAGCAACAATAGGAGGACTTCCCTGCCCACACGAAGTAAGGAAAAACCTCTAAAAACAGTTAAAGAACACAGAAATTATTCTCCCATTGCTAGCCTCGTGCTTACATACACTTTTTAATACTTGTATTGAGTTAATAGTAAGAAACAAATCATAAAAGTCATCTTGCATGTTGTTTTTTTCAACTAATTCTCACCAAACAGGGAGAAAGCCCGTTTTCTCTGGGTACCTCCCTAACTTTTCTTCTAGAAGCTTCATTGGGGGAAAAATTTTAAATGTCCTTCTTCCTAACGTTAAGTTTTCCTCTTCGGTTCCATTTCCTTCTGTTAGTTGGGATCCCAGCTGCTATGGTGACATATCTGTTAGAAATGCAAGACAGACAAAAAAGACTTCACTTTCAGGCCATGTTAATGAAGGGCTTGGTAGGGTTTCTGCAGCTTCAGAGGGTATCAAATACTAATGGCTATTTTAACTTTGTTACTAAGTAACAACATGACTTTTTCTATTATTTGGGAGTGCAAAAATTAAATAAAAAGGCTGTTCATGTTCCCACATAAAGCTAACAGCTTACTTAGGGACCGTCCATTTGTTGTGAAAACAGACCAGTGAACCACTGTGAAGAGAAGGTTTTCTTACTTTGTTATTATCCTCAACTAACTAGCAGACACCTGGCTTCGCTATGCAGTTTTTGAGTTAACATTTCTCTTTTTTTTTCCCCCAAAGTAGATCTCTTGCCCAGAAGAGGGATCGGACATAAAATAAACTGGGAATCATCAAGGAAAGGCCACTCTTTCCTGCACAATGTGGAGCTGAGAAATGGCGAGTTAGTGATACCCCAGACGGGCTTTTATTACATCTACTCACAAATTTACTTTCGCTTCCGTGAAAACGAGAATGAGGATTCGGATTTCTTGGGACAAATCAGGAACCCCAAACAGCTTGTCCAATACGTTTACAAACTGACTAATTACCCTGAGCCTATTTTGCTCATGAAAAGTGCAAGAACAAGCTGCTGGTCTAAAAAGGCGGAGTATGGACTTTATTCCACCTACCAAGGTGGTGTGTTTCAGTTGAAAAGAGAGGACAGGATTTTTGTCTCTGTCAGTAACAGTGACTTAGTTGACATGGACAAAGAAGCAAGTTTTTTTGGAGCCTTTATGATCGGTTAAAAGATGAAAATCGTGCTCCCAAAGGATCCAGTTTTCCTAGTCAGGACCAGCTTAAAATTCTGTAAAATAGGGGATAGTAAGCAAAAACTGTATCAACAGTACCAACAATAGCAGACTCCCCTTTCTCAGCTCACTCATCATGAGGTCTGACTGTGCCGAATTCTCCACCGTCAGCAGGGAAGAGCAGCAGCTGGCTGTGGATGGCAGTGCTTTGGGCAGTCATAGGCACCTCTGCCTCGCCAGGCTGGGAATGTTTTACACCCCACAGATGACACCTTTGGCCACAACCCCTGGCAGGTAAATGCTTGTCACCAGCAGAGATGCTCCACACCGGCTCAGCTGTGGCAGGTGGGATGGAGGATGCTCAAGGCTGAAACTGGATATCACATTTTATTGGTGGTCTCCATTGGGACCCTGTCTTGAATATCTCAGCTCCTGTAAGGAGCCTTTGTACATGCTGCTTCCCAAGTGCCCATGGAATTTCTCTGTAAGTTTTTGTTTGAACACAAGTTTTACAGAAGTTAAAAGACCATTAGAAAATCAAGCTGCATGTCTTCATCTCATCTAACAAAGTACTTGAGCACCTAATTAATTTTAAGCACATGAACAATCTGACTAAATCAAGGTATCCACATGCTTGAAATTAAGTATGTGCTTAAGTGTTTTTTAGGATTATATCATGAGTAAACACATTAGTCTGTTTTATTCGGAATATTGTACATAAAAACAGCTGCTGAAATGGCACAGAAGAGCTTTTGAAATCAATCTTTGTTTTGATCAATGTATTATAGCAGTGCCTATTTACTTAATTACTGTGCTGCAAACATTTCACCAGGCTTCCAATAAGTTCAGTAATGTAGTTGCTGTTAAACTTGTCGACAGATACTTGATCCAGAAAAAAAGATAGTTTACTCTCAATACTGCTTTCTCTAAGAAATTTGCCTCAAATTAGGCATGACATGGTTCTTCCATGTTTATTTGTACTGGCCTGTATTTGGTAGGATGTAATACAGAATAACACACCCCAATGACTAACATTTTTAGGAAAACAAGCACAACTATCCATGCTTAAACAAGTGTTTCTTATTTAGGTAATACTGTTTTAACTTGATTTTACTTTCAGGAATGGATAGAAAAATTTGATAATTTTTTTTTGTTAAATAATCTTTAAAAAAATCGACCACTACGTTTTTTTAACTTTATGAGAAGGACCATTTTGTATTAAAAAGATTTGAAAGTTTAAGCTGCATGAGGTAGATTCACAGCGTAAGTAGTGTAATCAGTACATCTGCAGCATTGTCAGTGGAGCGACAGCTATTTACACCATGAATACATTTTGCCCAGATTCAGAGAAAACAGTGAGGAAGAGAAGGTGAAAATGAAAAAAAAACATGTAGGGAAGACAGTTCTGCAAATGTTACTTTACATCAAGGAAGCCAGGAGAAAGTCTGGTTGTCTATTTTCTGAATACACTAAGGTTGCTGTGGGAACCCTCACATTCACCTGCACGTTCTGGTAATTAAATCCCTGAGCAGCCCTTGCACATGGGCCTCATGGGTAAACATGCTCATTCATCTTACTACTCAGTCAACAAGAGGAAATTAATATACACAAGCCCTTGCATTTATTTTACTATTCAGAAAAGCAGGTATGTTGTACTTAAATACCTGTGTTGGAGCAGCAAGAGAAGAATTTCAGGATTACCCTCCTTTTGACGGGTTAGGGAAAAGAAACCACTGCAAACCTAAAATAGAGAGTTGTAACTTTTGCCTTCTGTTCTAAGAGTGTCACATACACTGTTTTCAGTAGTAATCAGATATGTAAAATTCTTCACTGTTTACTGAAACACTTTGGTTTGCCTCCTTCTCAAACGATCAATTTCAACAGAGAGTGGAAAATATTTTTACAGTTTTCTTTCTAATTTCAGTATTTAATGCAGAATTTTTCTGCCTGCCAGAAAAGACTGGGAGAACAGAGCCATTCCCTACAAACCTGTGTGTGTGCTGTCTTGGAGAAATGACTTTTATAGGTTCTCCTTGCACATGGACTGAGCTTTGCAGTATCTGCACAGAACTGACCCATATTACCAGATTTGAAGTGCGTTTTAGCAATTTTTATTTTTTTTTTTTGTTAAGAAATGGTTTTTGGAGGGGCTTATTTGAATGAGAATTTATTTGAACTGTGAAAAAGTATTTTGGATTTACTGGTGGCAGCTTTGGTCAGAAACCCTCCCCATGGCTAAGAACCAATTTGTGTAACGTAGGAGTCGTGACTGCCAGAAGGGACTGGAAGGAATCCATGGGGAAACTCCATAGACTTGCAGCTGATGCTAAAACAGATTATTACACACAGATTTTCTTGCTCCATGTACTTTCCCTAACTCTCAACGCTATGGCTGCTGTCACTTGGGGAAGGGCTTCCTGGCTTCCCTTTCCTTTGTTACCTAAATGTACATATTCTTGGGCTCTGCATGCAGAGCATAACACAACAGCAATTGTACCAAATAGTCATTTCTGAATAATCCAAAGGCATGCTTGCCAGATACTACCTTGGTGGGAGATTATCAAGGAATATCAGACAGGACACATTTGAAGAAGAATGGAAAAAGATAACAAGTTCTATTCTTACCATATCCTGAATCATACTTTTCATCTCACTTTATGTTAAATGGCAAATGTAGCAAATTTCTGTTTGTGGATCTGGGTTGCATTAACATGTGAATATTGTAAATTTTTCTACGTTCTTTTTATATAAAATATTTTTACTAAATAGTTATTTAGTCTTGCAGTGATTATTGGTGTCATCCTATAGCTTCCACAACAACCCTCTCTGAAATAATTTCCCTAACATTGATTGTGAGATATAATCCATTAAATGCTAGAAATGGTTGCAATGCAGAGGACAAAAATACAAACCATTGAGAGCAAGGCCATGTTGTGTAATCCCATGTAACTGGCTTCCAGTCCCCAGCTGGTAAACAGCATCTGGAAGCAGTATGCTGAAGAAATCCCTGAAAATGATCTTGTGAACAGAGAGTACAAAATTTTGAGCACTTCCCTTGAGGTTCTTTTCATGTTTCTGGGCTTCAGCAATTATTTAAGAAGTGAGAATTCTTATTTAGTAGGAAAACATCTGATCTTTATCCATTACCAAACTACAACAGAAGATACTTGTTCAGCCTGGAGAAGACTCAGGGAGCCCTTAAAGTATCTTCAAGGACCTAAAAGGGACAAAGAGCCAAAGGAGGGCTTTGGACAAGAGCATGGAGTGACAAAACAAGGGGGGATGGCTTCATGCTGACAGAGGCAGGGTTAGATTAGAGATTAGGAAGCAATTCTTCCCTGTGAAGGTGGAGAGGCCCTGGCACAGGTTGCCCAGGGAAGCTGTGACTGCCCCATCCTTGAAGTGTCCAAGGCCAGGTTGGACAGGGCTTGGAGCAACCTGGTCTGATGGAAATTGTCCCTGACCATGCCAAGGGAGTTGGAACCACTACACCAGTGGACCATGTTCTCTCTCCCTTTGTTGAATGAGTCTAAGAAGGAGGGACACAAATGCCCAGGGTGTGACCTGGTGACACAGTGAGCTGAAGCACAGCCAAAACTGAATCTAAAATAGCTGCCTTTGAATTAGTGACCTCAGAGAACAGCTTTGCTGATTAATAACCAAGCACTGTTTTGAAGTCTGCTTGCAGATATTTTACTGCCTTATACACAACCGTAAAGTAATTTGAGCCCATTCTGGGTTTTACATTATTAAGTTGGATTACTGCTATTTCATCAGTGCTCCTCACGGATGATGGTTGCTAAACCATAACCTTTGAAAGCATACACCAGATGCTACCTTCTGTTCTAATAGCAGTCAAAACACCTTTGTCCCTGGATATGACAAAAAACCCTGCATTTGCTTTTCTCCGAGTTGTTGAAGGGGCATAATTTTAAAATTCTCTACCTTGGAGTCTGTTTTCCAGTTTCTTCTTCTCTCCACAATAAACACATAATCATTCTATATTCTAAGCCTTCAGATATCTCCATGACAACAAACTGATATAAACAAGAATTAGAACTTTATTGGATGAGAAGATCATGTAAAGAATGGAACATAGGAGAAAGACCTCAAAACTCCTAAACAGAAACTCTCTTGTACCTCAGCTCCAGTGTTCAACGCAGCTTTGAAGCTACAGAGGAGAAACACCAATATTTTAAGAGTTCCATGAAAGGTAAAGGTCCAGTATAATGTGTTTTTAAAGTAACTTTTTTAATATCTGGCCTGTTCATACATCCAGCTAGTGGATAAAACTGAATAAAAAACACTTCTGCCTCTTTCAATTTCTCTCACTCCAATAAAGACCAGTGACTTCACTTTTATCAGCAACATTAATGTTCTTGCAGCTGAGGGCTAGCAGATAATTTTTGGGAGCCTAAACCCATCTTCTCTCCCATCTTTTACCTCTTCTATCACCACTATCTGTACCACTGTCCTGGCAGGAATCCATTATCACACAAAGTTTGTGGGATGACGTTTCTTTATATTCCATCAAAATTTGGCCTGCAATTGCCAAAGAAATCAGAAAGTATCAGAAAATTAAAGCTGCTTTTCTTCTCTCTCAGATGACATTTTTTCTGGTCCTGACCCCATGCAGGAAAAGCAGCCAGGAAACCCTTGACTCATAATACCCTTTATAGAAGGAAATCAATGTTGCTGGATTCAAAACACAACTGCCAGGTCTGATCCAAGTGGCTCATCACTCAAAACATCAAACTCCCAAGGAATTAAGTGTTAAATCATTGCATTACAGACTCAAATTTTCTGGATATATAAATCTGGTGCTACCTCACTTTTGACTACTTGATTTTGCTACACACACCAAAGTTCAATGATTGTTTTATTAGGGAATAAGTTATTTTCCTGAAAAAAAAAGCTTTCTCTCCCTGGGGAAAGGGAAACGGTCATTTTTGACAAGACAGCACTCAGCAAAAACAAAGAATTTCATGAGAGTGAAGGATCCTCTCTACATAGAAAAGTCACATTTATAGCTTCAGGCCATTTTCTCTGGCAAATATCAACATCCTGCAGCTGACACCACTGGCCTGAGAATTTATCAGGGAGAAGAAATAAAAAAAAAAAAAGCGAAATAATTCTTTATAATAATGTGAAGTATTTGGCAGCCTAACTACAGAGGCAGTTACCATCTCCTCCATAATAGAATGCCATGTCATGAAAATTAGATTAGGAACACAATTCTAATTTGACATAACTGTTGGTGGCATAAAGCCCATGATTTTTTTTCTCCAGAAACATATAGCACAACTATATAGGCAGCTGGATAGACAAAGTGAGAAGTACATTAGGCTCTTCCTCCTTTTCAACTGCAATTACTGTGTAGCCATCCCTCATAAAATTTAGCAACTGTTGAGTAACTTGCTGCAAAACTGTCTCACAGTTCAAGAGCAGGAATGATGAATACTGATTCCAGTGAAACTGCAGAAATATATCATCCAAATTAGGATACAGACGAGGCACCAGGGCTAATGCTTGGATGATTACAGAAAGCAAATTACAGAAAACGGGCACATTCAGAGGCCCTGGCAGAGTAACTCAGCATTGTGTCACACCACCCTTGTACTCTAGCTCCTTAAATAGAGCTCTGCAGCTATGAAATAGGAATGCTAGGGGTAGTGTACACCTGTGTGTGAGTGCACGTGGGAAAACAGCATAAAACTGCTTCTTGGCTGAATTGGATTTGAGCAACCTGGTCTAGTGGGTTTCAACCTGGGTTGGAACAAGACAAGTTTAAAGGTCCCTTTCAACCAAAATGATTCTGTGATTCTATGGTCAAGCTAGATGCCAAAATGAATTCAGAGCACTGGTTACTGCCTGAGAGATGGGGTACAAGGAATTCAGCCTCTCTGCATATACAGGAGTGAAAATGGATTGTGCCATAGCACACATTCCCTGACAACTTGTGGGGACAAGTTGGAAAGGGGGAGAAATACATCCCATATAGATGTGCAGGGAGTCGCTTTACTGCCCCTCTCACCCTGTATTGCTTCCATCTTTTTGGATGCAACATTTCTTCTTGGGTGCGACATTATCCTTTAGTATACAAGGTAGGAGTCTGCAGCTGGGGAATCACACGGTTCTGCCTGTGTCTGCAAAGGGCAGGGCGCAGGACAGCAGCCACACGCTGAATCGAAATTTAATTGCAGGTAAGTCATGTAGGAGCGGGTGACTGCTGCAGCTTCACTGAACTGGAGCCTCGCCGGGCTTCTGCCAAGATCCAAGGGCAGATCAAAGATACAGAGCGAGGAGGCTGCAATCGCACCCATCGCTGCAGCCCCGCTGCCTGAGGGACCGGCCGCGTGTGCGGAGCTCCGCGGCGGGATGTGCGCGGGGACAGGGAAGGCAGCGCTGCTCCGAGAGCACCGACCAGCGAGACCTGCCCGGGCGGGCGGGGGCCGGGACCGCCGGGGCGAGTCCTCCCGCG
>WEIV01002542.1:235610-388108 GCA_013390005.1 Calyptomena viridis
GCCCGCGGCGGCAGGATGCCGGAGGGGAGCGCGGGCGGCCGCGGCACGGAGAACCGGACGGGCGCCGAGCCCCCGCTGCACCCGTTCCCCGTGCCCGTGCTCACCGGCATCACCGTCGCCTGCGTGCTGCTCTTCGTCATCGGGATCACCGGCAACCTCATGACCATGCTGGTGGTGTCGCGGTTCCGGGACATGAGGACCACCACCAACTTCTACCTGTCCAGCATGGCCTTCTCCGACCTGCTCATCTTCCTCTGCATGCCTCTGGACCTCTTCCGCCTCTGGCAGTACCGGCCTTGGAACTTCGGGGACCTCCTCTGCAAGCTCTTCCAGTTCATCAGCGAGAGCTGCACCTACTCCACCATCCTCAACATCACAGCGCTCAGCGTGGAGCGGTATGTTGCCGTCTGCTTCCCCCTCCGAGCTAAAATCATCATCACCAAGGGGAAGGTCAAGCTGGTCATCCTCTTCCTCTGGGCCATCTCCTTCATTAGCGCTGGACCCATCTTCATCTTGGTGGGGGTCGAGCATGAGAACGGCACGAACCCCCTGAGCACCAACGAGTGCCGAGCCACAGAGTACGCCATCCGCTCAGGGCTCCTCACCATCATGGTCTGGACCTCCAGCATCTTCTTTTTCCTGCCCGTGTTTTGCCTGACCGTGCTGTACAGCCTCATCGGAAGGAAGCTCTGGAGGAGGAAGAGAAAGAACATCGGTCCAAACACTGTCATCAGGGATAAGAACAACAAGCAAACTGTGAAAATGTTAGGTACGAGTCTTCTTGCTCTGTTTTTCCAAAGGATGTGTGTGCCTCTGTGTGTGTGTGTGTGTGTGAGAGAGAGAGAGAGAGAGAGGAAAGTGTCCAGTTCTCTGGGAGTTTACTATACTTGCTTCCAAAGGAAAGCATTATGGCAAGTGTTTCATACAAAGAGCTAAACAACAATGTATCCGCAGAGTAACTCTCCTCCTCTCTTAGATTTATTTCTAACTGGTTTGAGCTGGGGACTCCCAAACAGTTAAACAAACATTAATAACAATCCCTGACAAGAATAAATACTACAGTTATAATTAGCTTGTGTCCTGAAGATTTTTGAGCGTTTTTGCTCTTTGGTTGTGGATACCAACATTATTTACAGAAGAACAGTTTATTTGAATTTTAAACAAAACTAAACCCTTCTGAAACCATGAAGTTGAGCTGCAGACCAAGCAGGCATGGCATGATGTGTACTTAAGATTTATATGAAAGGAGTATCAAAGTTTTAGCAAACTGGGATTATTTCCTACCATGGCTGTGTAAGCTTATGAAAATAAATCTACTTTTTTATACTAGCAAAACACCAGGATGTGCTGAACCAGGAGCCTTGTGTCTCTTTTGAGGTCTATGGTTCTGTAAAATCTCACTGACTTTAAGAAAACAGGATCAAGACAACAGACACTGTCATGCCTAACTTTGTGTAGTGGCAGTGCTGAATGCTTTTAATAAGAGTTCTGGTAGGCACATGGAAACACAAATTTTAACGTACTAAGTTAGTGCATGTGGTGGGAGTTTGATGCACAAAATCAAAAAGTTGTTCTGCAGTTTAGTGTCTGCAGAATCCTGCTGCTGCTGCTGCGTACTTTTATTCAAGCCAAAAGTCCTCTGCAGTGCAAGTCATCCCGTGCATTTCAGGGGGGATGAGATGCTCTGCAGGAGGAAGGTTTCATGGGCAGCAGCCCTGCTGTGCTCGTTTCAGTGGGTTGAAGTGGTGGGCTAATGAGCCAAACAAGAGGTGGCAGTGAGTCCTAAGTACCTTCATTATCAAACAGAAGCCTAACTGGTTTTTTGTTCATGTCCTAATTTATTACTATGCAACAGCAGGAAGAATAATAAAACCCGCAGCATTCTTTGTGCCCTTTCAGCTACATTTTATGATCAATAGAATTACTTCAGGCTGGTAAGCGTGACCTTGGAAGTAATTAATCACTTACACTTCTAGATGTTTAGGATTATGAATGTCCATTTACACTAAGTAAATTTCATATATTACTACCATGTTTATATTTCCATATACCTAACTGTAAAGAATTTTGAAATTATAGCAAGTGCTTATTTCTGCCCTGAAGTATTGCCACGAGCATTGCAATATTTCAGACACCTTTTTTTTCCCCGTTACAAGGTCTGAGAACAGCAAGGCAGTGACAAGACTGTCCTCTGACAGAGAGCCACTATTCCCTAAATGATAACAGTCTGATGCCTGATGGAAAAATGGAAAGAAGTTAGCGAGGGGTCAGTAGCAGCAGATGCTCAGTACAATGTAATCTCACTGGTGCTAATGTTCTGCTTAAAATTTAGAAGGCACTTTCTAAGGCTCTAGCAAGCATGGAGCATCAAGTAAATGGGATTAACATCAGCACTTCTTTTAAACTGTAGAGAAAGCTTATGGGCCCATAATTAAACACCTAGATAATATAGCTAGAGAAACATTATCTGAATTTTGTAGGTGAAGATACTAAGGAAAAAATGGAAGTGTTTGGAAGATGCAGAGCTGAAAAACACAGTCTGAACCCCTGTGCTTTTGAGACCACCATTAAGTCCTGCATAAGTATCCATTTAAACTTGGGAATATTGGGTGCAGATATAGGGAAAGAGTCCTACAATCATGCTCTTAACTCTTTGAATTTTATTGTCTTCTGAAGCGTGATATGAGGATGCATGATTGCGAACATGAGAGCACAAGGGTTGGACACGGCTTTGAGCTACCTGATCTAGTGGAAAGTGTCCCTACCCATGGCAGGGGGTTGGAATGAGATGATCTTTAAGTTCCCTGCCAACTCAAACCATTATCTAATTCTATGAACAGCTTAACTGTAAAAATTGCTTAAGAATGTCAAAACCCCTTGATCAAGTTCTCTGGTTTGTCTCTCTTTAGTGCATTAAGAGATACACTTAAAGCAATATGAAAAATAATAAAGGTCAAAAGCACACAGTAAATGAACAGAAAAAGTTTTCCCTTCTCTTGGATGAAACTTTAAATGAGCCAATGTTTAGAGATACACACATTCCTATTATTCTGCAGACATGACATTTACATGTAAATGTGGCCACAGTGGTAGTGTAATATTAAAGGTATACTGTATAACTGTAATTATGCAGTTACATACCATATACTTAATTTTACTCTTCTTGGGAGTAACTCGTGTTCCAAAAAATGGACAGACTGGAGGGGCGCACCATTCTCTTGTTCTTACCTTGGCACATACACTCTTCAAGTCCAAATTCTGGTGCTTTGTTTTATTTTGAGGCCTTTGCCTTAAGCAGTTCTGCCTTGCCTTAAATAATTTTGCTTCCCAGTGATTACATTCTTCATTATAATCCACAGTGTTGAGTCTATCACATATAATTTGCTTCTGTTAAACACTGCAGATGGTAGATTGTTATACTTTTTTTGTCGCAATTTGGATTTTTTAATTCTATGTTGATGCAATCGTAAGTTTTATAGGTCAGAATTTTGCTACACCAGAGTAGTTGCACAATATTCAGGCAGCCTGTTTAGATATGATCAATGTGTATTAAGTATTACTAATTTGTACTCTCAAAGAATGTATTGAGAAAGCTTAGGGGGTGCATTTTCACACTTTGTGATTGATTTGTTAAAGCAATAGAATTATAAACCAGAATGTTAATAACCTGTATGTTAATACTCACACTTAACACACTTTGTCCTGCTGTTTTTATTTTAGTTGTGGTGGTATTCGCTTTCATACTCTGCTGGTTGCCTTTTCACGTAGGACGATATTTATTTTCCAAATCCTTTGAAGCTGGATCCTACGAGATAGTAGTGATCAGCCAGTACTGCAACTTGGTGTCCTTTGTCCTATTCTACCTTAGCGCAGCCATCAACCCCATCCTCTACAACATCATGTCCAAGAAGTACCGCGTGGCCGCTTGCCGCCTTTTTGGACTCAAACCTCTCCCAAGGAAAAGACTCTCCAGCACAAAGCAGGAAAGTTCCCGTGTGTGGACAGAGTCGAGCGTTATCACATGACACGTGTTTTCCAGCACTGGAGGGTCAGTCACTGCATTTCCCAGGAAGCCATAAGGGAAGAGAAAGAGGGCAAGAAATGGGAATCAGAACATTAAAGCTGTACTTTTGTCATCGTCTGGATTTGCTGAACGATGTAATGCAGGCAGTTAAAGATTTAAAAAATCCAACCAACTAAACTTTGAGACTATAAAAGGAGACAAATGGTCACCAAAATTGGCAACACTCAAGTATTATCTCTCTCTTGCTTTTTCCCATATGAGTTTTTAATGCTGACTTTAGCCCAGATCAAGGCTGTGGTGTTCTGACCAGGCAAATGTGGCCCCCTTCATTTGAGAGTTTGTACAACTTCAGTAGCAGCTGATTTGAGCTGAATATTTCCAGAGTTAGCTTTAGTTTGCTAAAATTTTTTCAAGCCTATAACCAGACCCTAGAGAGAGAAAACTGAATTGCCTTTTTCACAGAATCATAAAATTTGATACATTTTTCGTAATCTTGATAAAAATAAGCTTTAAATAAGCTCATATTTTTCTCTGAAAGAGGAAAATTATTTCTTGGGAAAAAAAAAAGTAAAATGGATAATTTTTACACATGCTAAAAATAAATGAGCTTCACGTCATGTCCAAGTAGAAAGGAAACAAAAAAATGCCTTCACAGAAGAACATTACTGTATTATTTTTTAAAATATATATCAGTGGAACAAGGACAGGGATGACTTCAGAACTGCAGTGATGCTATAAAAACGTGGAATGCAATCTCCCACCAAAGTCTTTTTTTTTTTTTACCAGCTAAATCATCTGTACTTGTTCTGTGTTTGACTGTGAACGACATGGTGTGTTTGAACTTGGAAGCTTTCGATATTTGTAAGAAGTTTGTGGCTACCTGTTCCTAACTGTGCCCCACCATACTCCAAAGTTTGCTAAGAACAAGTCTCCTGCATGTAAATCCCCCTACATTTCCAGTCAGTTTCCAGTGCCACAGCCCCCCATAAAGCCCAGTGTGCATTTGTACTTGTTTGCTGCAGTATTGAGTACATTTTACAGTTTTTAACCAACGTGACCTGAGAAATTAATAGAAAAATCTACATTAAAAGACACAGGCAGACACACTCTCATACTTGATTCATAAAAGTCTTAAATTAGATTTTTATACCTCAAGTATGGCATTTCAAGGCAAACCGGAAAATGTTCCATGCTCTGTGCTAATAGATATGTCTTACGTTGACTCACCAATACGTGGATTTTGCGGTCCAGCTCACAGAACTTCAGAGCACGCGTGTGTGAAAGCAGCTTTCCGCTCACTTGGTTCTAGTATTCATCACCAGCTGGCCCACAACCAGTTCTCCACAGTGAATTTTAATTCTCCATAGTGAATGGTCTGTTACCAGAAGCCCTCCTGCCTTCAAACCGCCGTTCACAGTGATGGACCACTTTCCACTCTTTACACTTTTAGCTGATGTTGCTGCTCAGGTAAAACTCATAAGAGAAATTTGGCCTCCTCTGTATATACCATGTGTTTTCTATCACCTGGCACTTTGCTGGGGCCAGGGGCTGGTTGCTGCTCTTTGGTGGCACCTGAGTCTGTCACCTCCCCACTCCAGCACTCATAGGAGCATGGTAAACACATCTATACATTAAGGTACTGCAGAGCTATGGGATCATGTCGTGCTTCACCTCCAACCACGTCCACCTCACTGCCCATTTTGTTCTCTCACTCGTTGACTGACAAGCAGATCTGATGGCAGATGTCATGCAACTCAGGGAAACAAGACATTTGGGAATCTCAAAAGGATTGTGAAGATGTGAGCTCACTAATAACCACTCTGTGTAAATGAACCGATCTCACACACCAGGCATCACATCAATGTTTTGAATCTCAGCTGTGTCTGTAGCATTAAATGTGAACAGAAAAAAAAATAAAGTTATGAGACCCTTTATAACCCTACTGGCTCAGTGGTGGTGGAGGATCTGGTGTGGTTCACACGGGCTGGAAGAGTCAGGCTCCAGGGGCTTGGCTCAGCACTGCCACACACCCTCCTCGCCCATGGGAGCACTGTGTAGACACATTTAATTTCCCCATATAAACTACAAAAACACTAATAATTTCATTTAACCTAAACACTTCATCAGGAGAGACTGTAAATTTTAGCTACATACTAAAAGTCTGTGAAATTGCCACAACTCTGTGTATAGAATGAAATTTAAAACATTTAATCTTTAAATGTTAATTTAAATTACATTTAAATTAATTACCCCATTAAATTTAATGGGGTCACAAATGTCAGAAAGAAAGGGACTGGCTGCTGCTTGGGAGGGAGGACAGGACTTCTTCCTTCCTGATGAAGAAATGGACTTGTTTCTGCAAGTCACTGGACAAATCTAGCAAAATACATGTATATTTATTAAAGAAGAATAGCCACTTTCATATGACTCTCACATAAGCAGGAAAATATTTCGTATCTAGTAGGGAAAACTCAAATATTTAACACACACTGTAGCTGTCATTGGCACTGTACCAGCCATTAGTTTTGCTTCCCTCAGTACTAAAAGTTTTCTATACAAACCTGCTAAAATCAGCACGTACTGACTGCAGGTGGTGAATAGGGCCTGGTATCAGTGCATAATGAATTTCTTTATAGAGAAAGTGAGGGGAAAAAGCCCAAATCCCAACCAAAACTTGGATAACCTTCATTTTTGCACCGTAAAATCAACTCTTGTCTGATGCCTCCAGAAAGATATACACGTCCCCATAAGCACTGATGGATAGCATTGCTTGTCTCAAGGGTTATTCATAGAATCACAGAAGAGGGTTTGGGTTCAAAGGGTCCTTAAAGACCATTTAGTTCCAACCCCCTGCCATTGACAGGTTGCCACCCACTAGACCAGGTTGCTCAGGGCCCC
Source organism: Calyptomena viridis (assembly GCA_013390005.1). Lineage (NCBI taxonomy): Eukaryota > Metazoa > Chordata > Aves > Passeriformes > Eurylaimidae > Calyptomena > Calyptomena viridis. The sequence goes on from WEIV01002542.1 coordinate 242,533, forward strand.
ATCCAACCTGGCCTTGCCAAAGTTGCAAGAAATAACTTCACTGGAAAAAAATGTGTGAGCAGAATTTCAAGAGCATTTTTTACCTAAGAAGAGCAAAGTCAGTCCAAGGTAGGTACCATAAATCTTTCTCGGGTAGTTACATGGGGCAAGATTCCTCCTGCCTTGTCTCTGGCAGGTTGCAAAGGGCCAGAGCAGATGCTGCAGGCAGAGAGGGCAGTGGCAAACAACCCGTGTTGGCAAAGCAATGCTGGCACTGGTCTCATTGCCTACCTCACCCACCACAGTTCTCAGCATGGACTATCCTGGCAAACACTTTCCAACAGAGAAAGCTTTTCTCCTCTGCATGCCAGGGCATTTCTGCAGCAGCTCATGTTCCTGGCATCTTCTCCCCAAACCCTTCCCTGCATGAAAGAGCATGGGTGTGCCCCCCATCCTATTTTGAGTATGGACATGGCTTTTGAGATCCTTTTTTCATGCAGGGAAGACAAGAGCCCTTGCAGGCACTGGAGCTGTTCATTAATGTGACAGACAGGGTAGCTCTGCAGGAAGAGTTCTTTCAGAATCTTCAACCTTCCATTTCTGAAAACTCTTCCCTGTAGGAATAAACTTTGCCAGTTCTGACTGAAAAAAAACCCAAAACAACCCATGTAGTGACTTTAAGAGTCAAAATCTTGGTGTGTTCTACTGACTTGTATGTGAGCAGGCCATAGAGGAAATAGCTGGAGGTTCATTCATTAAACAGTTCCAGTTTTAAAAGCTTTTCTACCTCTACATTTTGTATCACAGCTTCACAAATAAACGAGAACCATTTGGCTGCATTTTATTTCTTGGCAATGTGTTAAATTGGTGATGAAATAGGTCAAAAGGACTTTACCAGAATGCTTCATTCATTTTAGAAAAGTACCTTTGATGGAGACACGCAAAGGCAGAAAATCACATCCTATTGTATTTCTTGCCAAAAATAAAATATACTGGAAAAATAGTACTTACATGTCAACATTTGAGTTGATAGATATTCAGCAGTTATGTAAGTTTGTGTCAAATTACATTTGCATAAGACCTATTTAAAGCAGCAGTTGTTAGATACCTAAATACCAAGGAGAACCCCCTCCCCATCATGGATCTGCTGATATTGGGGTGTTGCTGCCATGAGCCCAGTCAATGTTTCTGGATGGGCTTCCATACAGTTTGTATCCTTTGCAAAAACCCTGTGGCCTTGAAGAGGTAAATTCAAATTTGGAACAAAAAAATCTACCTAACTCCTCATCTCCCAGTGATGCCCATGTTGTTACTTCCCCACACTCCGGACTTCCCTCCTCCCCCCACCGGCTGAAAGCCCAGTGAGTAGATTTCATTCTCGCAACTCCTAATAAACAATACCAGCCAAATTTTACAAAAAGGGAGTTAAAGCACTTGGCATTTTAACCCCTTGCTCAAACCACACTGTCCCAGAGCAATGTGGATCCACCTGCACTCTCTGGTGCTATTCCTAGACCATGGGCTGGGACAGGCAGCTCCAGTATCAGTTCTGCCCTTAAGCTGTGCTGCCAGAGCACTTGGCATAGTAGCCCAAGATAAGCATTATCTGGGAAAAAAAGAAACCTCTGGTTGATACTGCAGGCTCTGTACAGCTCAGCCAACAGGTGCTGAACACCAGAAACACTGGCTCTGTTTCCAGAGCCCTGCTTCTGCATCCCTGCTGTCCATAACAAGAGAACATGTATCAGTGGCCAGTATCTGCACATGAACCTTTACAGCAGGCCCTGGGCTTGGATACACATAGAAGCTTACTCAAAAATCTTCCAGGTGATCCAGGTGGATGTACATCCAACAGATGCAGTTGCAGGAGTTGGTGCGTCCAGGGACTACCTGGCACTTTCCACTGTTTTACAGTATTTGCTGTCAAGTACATGTGGCTGGAGTTACGCACTGCCCAGCATGACACCAGCAGCACCTGGAGAGCTGAAAGTTTATAGGGAATTGTCTCTGCTCATTTAGGCAGGTCCATCATCCATCTAGGGCAGTGGTACACCCTTCTCTCCCACCAAATCCCAGCCATCTCCTCCCACCTGTGCATTCCCACCTGATGTACCACACTGACTCCCTCCCAGCCCTGCGTACAGACCAGGAACTTCGCAGGAGCAAACAAATTTCCTCACGGAGACATGCTTGCCAATGGGTTTTCACTCTGAAACATGATTTCTGGTGAGAGGTAAAACCTGCAGGAGTTCGGCTTCAAGTCCCATGTCCCTGGCCAAATTTTTGCCCCAAATATTTTGTTAAAATGATGGGGTCCAGCTGTACCAGCTTTATCAGATCATGAAACCAGAGTTTCCAGAACCCTGGCAGTTGCTGTTTAGGAGAAAAAAACAGGAAAGAGAATATTAGATCAGGATTTGTCTCTTTTATGCAAGTGCAGTGAAAGAGGATGAAGAAAAGGACAAATTTAATCCGTCTTGTATTAATGCAGGTTTGCAGGTTTCTGAAGTCACTTCTTGCTATCAAGCCTTAGTCCAGTTTCATTGCAGGATACAATATAGTACATCAGCACCATCCAATGTAATTACCACATTTTGTGGACATTTAGCAGGCTTTCTCAGTGCTCTTCCCAGCAGAAAGGTCTTATGGCCCTTCCCGACCTCAGCTGCAGACTAGTGCATGTCATGTAAGAACCAAACTCAGAGCCTCTCATTACCCCTACTACCTGGATCAAAAAAAGTGCCTCTACCTCATGTTGGAGCTGACCTGGTGATGCTGACTGCCCTTTCCTCCATGACCTGAAAACACACTGGCTTGGTTTTGCTCAGCAAGAGGAGGGTGGCTCTGCAGCACCATTTTGGAGAGCAAACACCTCCAGATCCGTGGTGCAAACTGATGTTACCTGGATCCCATTCCTAACACATTGCCAAGCTCTCACACAGCTAGCAGGGAGCAGGCTCAAGGAGCAGACACATTGGGAGCAGAGGACTCTTAATTGTCCCAGCAAACAAGCTGATGGGACATGAGCAACTCCCAGGCTCTCCAGCCTTCCCTGGAGTTTTGGGTATTCATGGGCAAGTCCCTATGTCCTTCACACATGGACTTGGCTCCAAGCAGACATCAATGGTGGACTACTGCCTGGCCCCAGGACTGCCCCTCACAAGGAGGGTACCAACTCCTAAATCAGCATCTAGACGAAGTGCTGTCCTGTTGCCACTCTCTGCTCTCTTGTTCCATGCATGAATACATCCTTCGGAGAGTTACAAGAGCTCTTCTAGTTGTACTTGGAGATAAACCACTTTGTGTTTTGCCAAATGAAAGCAATTTATGGCTTTCCATGCCTGTCTTGGTTCTTTCAATGGAAGCAAAATGAAGGTTTGGTGATGTGTGTGAGCCAATAAAGTAAAATTGCTCTCAGAAATAAAACACCCCACTTTCACCTTCAGGGGCTGCTCTGAGGGCTCAGGAGATGCTCTCCCAGCATTTGCCCCACTTGAATGCTGCTGGATCAAAGAGAGAAGCATTACTCCCTTTGCTTTTTTCTCATGTTCTGATTGATTTTCACATGATTGCAGTGCTGTCCATGAGAGAAAAGGCATGGCTATTTCAAAGCCTTTATGCACATTGTTCTTTCCTGCACAGCCTCCTTCCACTAATAACCTGGTGCTGCAAATCATCCCTCATTAGGGCAGGCAGGAAGGGAATCTAACACCACAAGCCTGTTCTGCAATGAGACCGCAGCAGGACAAGCACTGAGGTGCAGGGATTTAAATAGCTTTGACATGGCAGTATGACAAAAGACAGCAAAAACTCATACCACCAATTCTCACCAAAGTGAAGCCAACATACCCTGCCCAGTCAATTAGCATCTTGGTATTTTTATCAAGTGGTAACAATATGATTGATTTTTGTATAATTTGCTGTGCTGTGCTGGGCACACAAGTGGGAAGCCATGAAAGGTGCAATTGCCTGAGCCAGTTTTGATTGAATGTGTAGCCTTGAACCCACTGAACTGTTAGTTTGGGAACAGGGAAGTGGATACCCGGCCCAATGGTTTCCATGTGCCTTGGCTGGTACCCTGCCTCTGGGAGAGAAGTGCTGGTTCATCCTGCAGATGAGTGGCTGCTTTGGGCACTGCCTGAGCATCTCTGGTCTACTGACAGTATATAGAATCATGGAATGGTTTGGGTGGAAGAGACCTTAAAGAACTGTTAGTCCCAACACCTGTACCACAGGTAGGGACATCTTCCACTGCACCAGGTTGCTTGGAACCCCAGCCAACCTGGCCTGGAACACTTGCAGGTATGGGGAATCCACAGCTTCGCTGGGCAGTCTTTGCCAGTGCCTCACTCTCCTCACAGGGAGGTCACCCTCCCTGGACCAGCTACTCTTGCTGAGGTGGTGTATTTACTGCTTTCTTTCAGTCTTTGCTGGGAGGGCTCGTGCCCAATTTCCCACACCACAGTGCAATTTGGAGTCTCCACACAGCCATAGGAGTGCCACTGCCACAGGCTGTGGCAAGGTCTGTATCAAATGTCCTGTCCTGCAAGACAGGCTGATGTGAGCCAGAGGATGGGGCTTGAACCATCACTGCCCAGGCAGGGCTCATTTAGAAAATAACCAGAGGTTTGTACAGCTGTGATGCTTTTGATGTCAGAACAATGAAGTCAATCACACCACACTTTAAACAAGGACATGGGAACACCAAATCCCACACCAGAGAGGAAGCAAAAACAGTAGCAGCAGCAGTTTAAGCTAAACCAGAGCTATATCCAACACCACACAAAGTCCATATAGCAGCATCCCAGGGAATATTCAGCCCTGTTAAGTCCGAAGACCCAATTTTCTCAGCATGCTGAACCCCAGCAGGTTGTAGCGATGGATGGGCAGGCACCAAGCTGCATCCTGCCCAGCCTGCAGCCCAGGGACACCAACGTGTGCAGTGATGCTGACCCTCTGAACAGAGGATACTGTGACCAGCTCACAAGCATTTTATGGAAAGAAGGGGCACTTGAGCTATAAATTAATAAAGACAATATTTACACTGGATTAGGGTGAATTTCTAAACTCTATTCAAAAGTTAATCCTCACAAGACTTCTGCATCCCTACTGTTTGCTTCATTTTATTTGTGGAGAGTAATTGCTTTCATATGACAGAAAGTGAGAGATGAGCTAATAAAATTACCAAGAAATGACATCCACTGAGCACACTGACCCAAGGAGTTATTTATTAACCATGTCAGGAGACCTAAAAATAGTTTTGATTCCATGCAAGACCATCTATGCCACCAATTAGTACAATAAATGTAACTGCTCAAACTAATAACAGCACATTCACTTAAATAACAGCAGATCCCAGGCTAATCCACTGTGTTTGGAAGCATCTTGTGAAACCTCTTTTTATTCCACCCAGTCAGGAATCTGGGCATTCCGAGACCAATTGTCAAAAGCAGAAACCGATGTAATTGTTTAGAATTTATCAAATGTAATACCAATGAAACAGCCCTTTCAAGGGGATCTCAGCTGCCTTTTATGCTCAGCCATAAAAATATTAAAACAGAATGTCCATATGCCCCTCTCTGCTTACTTGTGGTTCTCATTCTGAGAATGAGATACAACATTTGCATCTTCACTCCAAGCCAGGTTAAGGACAGCGTACAATTCTACAACACTTCAATAAATAACAATATATCATGAATTCTGCAATAATTCTAAAAAAATTGTAGAAGAAACATAATTTATACTTCACATTTCCAGGCTAATTTCTTATAGCTCGTGTCTAACCCAAAGATCTAACAGAACCATCCTGTTGATGTAGGAGTCACTGATGCTGGGGGGCATCATGTCCCCCATGTCCCTAGTTCATAAAATCATAGAACAGTTTGGATTAGAAGAGACCTTAATGATCATCTAAATCCCCTGCCATGGGCTGGGGTTGCCCAAGCATTAATTTTCAGGGTTATTTTAAATACCTCAGCTATGCTTTAAGACAGGAGGGACAGGCAGGAGACCCTCAGTCTCCTGGCACAAAGGCTGGAGTTAAGATCCACCTCCCTTAAACACTTGTGTTTTTTTTATAGCAGGCTGGATTGCAGCATCTCCTAAAATTCAAAGACACAGGTGAGCCTGGCAGGAAACACTCCATAGGAGATGAACAACATGAACACGGACTGATGCCACCTCCAGATCCTGTTTGCTTCCTGACTTGTCCCGGGGAGCGTGGCTCAGTCCGTGCCGCACATGGCTTTGAAACACCGGTTTCTCACAGAAACACCTCTTTAAACTGGGCTCAACTCCCCTCCACCAAACCAAACGTGCCCTGAGCTGGCAACAGCAACTCAAGTCAAGAGCAAAACAAATTCTACCCGTTGTTTCTCGAGCAGGCTCTGGGATCACTGACAGAATCGCTGCTGCTATAGAAACGGCAGCTGCCAGCCCGGTGACCATGCACTGCTGCAGGGAAAGCATTAACTGCTCAACCTGAGATGTGCCACGGTCCACATCCCACTGCTCACCACCCCAGAGCCTGCTGGTAAGGCCACAAAACCAGCCAAAACTACGAGCCTCTGCTCTCTTTCTGAACTTTTCAAAGTCGACACTTTTCTTGCGAGCAGACAAGAGCTGCTGGTAAATACAGGGTCACCCAAGCCCAGTGACAACTTGCTCTGTACTCCCCTGTAAAACAAAAGCCCTTGTAAATTTAGTGCTACTTACCCAGCTCTGCCTAGTCTGGATGTGGGAAAGGGACCCAGCACCCTTGTACAAACCTGGGTGTGGTAACATCACAAGGGAAAATCCAGAGCTCAAACAGCAAATGCCTAAATCCTCCTTTGCTTCCACGGGCCCTCAATGCTCTCCATCATCCCTGCAGAGACCCAGGGCAATAAACCAGGGACCGCTGAAAATAAAAGAGCTCTTCAGATACCAAAGCACTGATTACTGGTCTACAGACACATATAAACGATTTTTTTAAAGAGTTTGTTTTGGCAAGCATTGTTTAAATAAAAATGCTCAACAACCAAGTGAAAAAAATTAGTGTATTTCCCAAGGAAAACCCCTCCCGGGTTGTAAGCTTCAGTAATTACAAAAGCAAACAAATGAAATGTATTTATGCAGCTATTTGAAGAAAAGCATTAAAAAAATAAAAATTAATGTGTTTGGTAAGAATCGTATGTACATACTAGTTGAATTTTTTATGATGAGTAATTGAATTTATTGCACATAATTAATAACTAAGTTAAAAGCTCTGATATTTGAAGTGTTTAGTTACTAAGAGATAATAAATCTAGGTATATTTTTATAAATATAAATCCTTAATTTTTCATGCAAGCTATTTAAAAGAAGTGATTATAACACCTGACTAGAAGATTATTTCTATAAACTTATGCTTCACAAGTAACACAGAATCCCTTCAATTGCAAACCAGAAACATCCCGAGGTAAATTCAGGCTTCTCACCCCTGCTTCAGGCTGCACATCAACACTGACCTGCCTGAAGGGGCCATGCCAACCCAAGGGGCTGTGTTCAATTAAAGTAACTCCTAATAATATCAGAAAGAATTAAAACATTTATTGGGCATAAATATATTACATATACACTACAGATACAGTTAAGTCTTACATACATAGTGTAGTATTTGCAAAATCTATACATTAAAATTGATATGGCAGTTTTAATATAATGCATATGAAATAGTCTAAAATTTACAATACAAGAAAACTTATGATTATTTTTTTTAAAGTTGAAAAGCTTGGAATGTATGTTCCCATAGTGAGGTAAAAACATTTTTATTTTTTTTTTCAATTTAAAGAACTGTGCAAGGATAAGGTTCATACACATTCAGTTAGGGCACTTCTCAATCGTGACACTGAATACTGAGCTACTGGAGCCAACAAACAGGATTAGAAAACACTTCAAGTTCATAAAGAAAAAGGCAGAACAATATAAAAACATCTCTCTCCTTCCTTAAGGGTTTTAAATATTTAGTGTTTCACTCTACCTTTGTTGATGATGATTTCTGTGAGAGCAGAGAACCCTGGGGTTGGATCCAACACCTGCTATTGCTGGATCAGGGGCACGAGGATGTTTGGGAAGGGACAAGGCATCAGCAACAGGAAGGGTTTGACATCTGTGATCCTTTGTCATTAATATATGAATTACAATCATATGACAATCACTATGGCAGAATATAGAGAGTAAAAGAATGTCACATTAACTTCTTCAGGGCCTGTCCCAGCTCCTCCAGCACATGGCCTCCAATAACCTCAGGCTTGGACTGGGTGTTCTGGTTTGTGGTTTGGTTATAAGGGACCAAACAAATTAGCAATGACAGGAATGCTTTGAGTGTAACTGATTGCTCTTCCCTATGCTTCTGCTTTTAGTATAACTTCTACTGCAACCTTCCAAAATTGCTCATCTTAAACAAGGTGGGTTTTTTCCTTTCTTTATTAAAGCAGGTTGTGGTGTTTTTTGTTTGTTTTTTTGTTTTTTTTTTTTAAAAAGATGTCCAGCTCGGATTTCATAGCAGCACTGCTCAAACAATATTCCAAAAATAAAATTAAAAAAAAAAGGGAATCTATTCAAATTTCTGGGTTTCCAAACTAGCGGTCTTTTCATTGTTTTAAAAAATACACTCTTCTCCCCTCCACTGAAAACAGCTGTATATGCTTTGCTCACAAAATACGGATGCAAGGTCACAAAGTTTCATATCACAAATAAATTTAAATAAGATGTAAATAAATTTGACAAGCCATGACTTTGGCAAAAAACAAAAAAATATATATATTTAGCTCAATGCCATTAGTTTGCAAGGCTAAATTAACCTAATTATAGTCAATAACAAAATACAGAACATTTCTAATATTTGCTACATCTAGAGAGGCACACAGAATAATTCATTGATCTTAGCACTTTCTTTCCAGAGATGATTATGTTTTTGGATATATGTAAACGTTTGAATCACTGATAATGGTTTTTTTTGGCATTTAATGTACTAGATGCTCCCATTTTCAAGAACACATGAAAATGTAAGAAGATTAATAATACTAGGAATGCTGCCAGGTAAAAAGTTGACCTAAAGTACAACAGTATAAAACAGACAAAATGTAACATGCTATGGGGTAGGTAGGGAGGGGGATTAGTACATAAGTACACTTTTTATTTTTTATTTTTTTACAATAAATAAAAAGATTGCACTGTAATTGGTATTTAAAGTACTGTATGCAGTATATAGTATAAATAAACCTAAAAACAAAAATAATGTTGTTTTTTCCCCATTACTTTGGTTAAGGGAATATTATGCTAGTACAGGACACTGAATCTTAGACGATGGAGACAGAGCACAAAAAAGCTAGGATAAAAGCAAAACCAAGTAGCAAAAATATACAAAAACAAGAGGCAGGGAAATACACTGTGTCTGTTGCACCCTTTTGGAATCTATTTGCACCTCCAGCTCATTTATGTCCCTGAGGTACTCTCAAAATGTTGACTTAATATAAATAACCCAATGACTCAAGAGTTAAAAATCTAGTGTCTCGATGGATTAAAATGTGCCTGGGAAGGGGCAGGCAGGAAGGGGGACACTGCCATCAGAGCAGGGACCACTCCTCCGCAGGACTCTCATCTCAGTTTTGTCAGGTACCAAGTTACTTCAATCAGCCCCGTGGTAAGAATAGCATAGACACCCATTTAAGGTACTTAAAACGAACAGATGTGATTTCTGATACCTCCAAGAAAGTTCCATAAAATGGATACCCCTCTAAAAATAATATTAATTTAAAAAAATCAACTGACAGTAAAGATTGCTTCCATTGAGTGTAAATCTCACCTAATTCAGTAGAGGCAGTAAGCTGTCACCAGCTCGAATCATACAAATCAGGCTGAACATAACAGAATAATATCTAGTATTAGATTAGGAATAGTTATATACAGTGACAAACAGACAAGTTAAAGCAGCTTTTAAATAGCTGAACATGGGAATAACTAACTATTGCACAATGCCCTCTTATTTAAAATTACTGCTAGGAATCAAAATGGTAAAAAAGTCTGTAATGCTTCATAATTTATATGCAGTTTGGTTACTTGACTTCTTATACAGGCAGTTTATAGTGTTGTAACTGTAAAAATAACAGAAAACTAAAAAGGTTTTTTTGACTGCAGGACACCATTCCAATTTAAATGCACTAAACAGTTAAAGTAACAACTTAGGTTTTATCTTGAAAACTTGGGGCAAATGTAGTGAATAATTCATAGGCAACATTGCTAATACTGTTCAAGGAAAAACTGGTACTTGACTAACACTGTATTCTAGTCTTACCACTATACACACTTGTGACTAATGTTTAGAAGGAAAAAGAAGAGACAGAAGTGACTCATGATTAAAATTTCCTAAACAGTAAGATAAAATAAGAAACTGTACGAACTTCAGTGAAAAAACCCAAAATAACATTGAAAAGGCAAATTGGTGACAATTGAAATTGTGAAGGAAAAAAAATAAAATTCTTGCTTTTGGTATCTGGTTTGCTTGTTTCTCCAGTTTGACCACTTCCTAGTTTTGAATTTCAAAAAGGTGCATCAAAACACTGATTTATCTTACTTCAAGCTAGAACTGTAAAAATAAGAGAAGTATATAAAATGTATGGTAGAACAAAAGGATTTCAAAAAAAGGAATATTTGAATAAATGTGTGGATTATAATGCGTAGCATTAGTTAAATTTGTATCTCAAACTTCCACTGAATTCTCTACTTCATAAAGAAGTACTGTAATATACAGGCAAATATAATCGACAAAGTTGCAAAGCCGAGAACAATGAGGGCTGCAAACTGTTCATCAGTAGGAATCATGCTCTTCATCTTGGGGTCATCCATGCTTCCCAGTTCTCCTGCAAGCATGATATCGTTTCTCTGGAGCGCAAAGGCAACGGAGGGGCTGAAAGGTCCACTGAGCTCCTGTGAGGTATCCAAGCACCGGCGGCAGACGCACACGCGAAACCGATAGTCTGTATTGACTTGAAGGCCTGAGATGTGGAATGTGGTCTCTTCTCCCTTGTACACCTTCAAGACAGAACAGAGAGCCCAGTCAAATACACAGAGCAAGACAACCTCCTCCTTTCGTAGCATCAAACAACTTGGAAAAAGTAATAAGGTGAGATTTCACAAGGATTTCAGCCGGGAAGTTCAGTCAAGTCTCTCAAGGAAACACTTGGAGCTCTCAAGGGAAGGAACTCACTAGGTCAATGCAGGTTTTGGAAAAACACAGGCATGTGGAGGACTATGTGAGAGAGACATCAAACCACAAGAGGTCTCAATACAGAGTGTTCAACAATATCGGTGCACACAGGGACAGACAACACGTCAGACAGTATATCAATCATAAGACACACACATCTTTTCCGGGTGTGATAATAAACATATTTCTGTACTCTGAAAATGTGATTAGATGCCTAAAACATGCCTAGGATGTAATTACTATTTTTGGCCCCAAAAGGAAGAAAACCTGCAAACAAGGCTATTGGAAGTCATTCAATGTATAATTGTAAAATTGCTTGCAAATATTATTTTAATGTATTTTCCCTCATGTTTCTCTCAATATGCAGTAATCTTGCCAGAAATTATACTTTTAGAACTGTGGAAATAATAAAATATTATTAAGGTATGAAAAAGTTCCTCTTGAATGCATTTCATCTGCTAATCCATCTAATCTGCTAATTTCATCTCTGCTAATCCAAACCCATCACATTTAGGTTATCAAACATAGGTACCGCATGACTCAGAGCACAAGTCACAGTGTGAGAAGAGAGACAGAACTGAATATCTGAGACAGTTTAGTAACTTACATGGAAGATGACCACTGGAAACATTCAAACTCTCAAAACAAATTATTTATATAAAAGAGGGTTGTTGAAACTGGTATTTTATGAAATGAAAAATGTGTCACAAAGTGCCTGTGTCTGCTGGGAAAAAACTATCCTGAACTTCAGATACTTCTTCCTCTGCTCATTTACCATTTCTGTTCTCCTCACTGCAGGAAGAGGAGGCTCAGAGGCAAGAACTCATCTTAGAAGAGGGTAGCAAGTGGGGAATTAGACCTGAGCCCATAGAGGACTCATCCCTTGGCAAAACAGCCGGTCGCCAATTTCTTGAGAAGGTCTGGGACAAAAGATAAAGGTTTTTCTTTCGTTTTTACTCTCCTGTCCTTTTAAACTTTCACAGCTTTTCCAAATACAGTTTGAATGATGATGACTCTGGGTTTCCAGATTAAGCAGAAGTCCTGTAACTGGCTCATGTTTCTTGGCCCCCTGTTGCAGACCAAGAAACGACATTTAAATGCTTCTTTCCTCAAGTACCCTGAGCATTTGCAGGAAGTTCCCTCTAGGTCAAGTGACAGGAATACAGCAAATTCATACCACACATCCCTGTCGTTGTCCACACCCTATGCACTGCTGCCTTTCTTAGTGTCTTTGTCTTTCCAATGCCAATGAGAAGCGAGTCATTAGGTTACAGTAACTGCAGAGAAAACAAAACTGAAAGTGCTGTAGCAGTTCATAGAAATAACGTGAGGGTTGGAAAGAACATCTGTTTGCAAAGCACACCTCATGCCAAGAACATCTCTGACACTCTGTTTTCCATTGGCAACTCCATTTCTAAGACCCTCCTGTTGCGGGCAACCATTTTTCACCTACTCCATCACCAATGCTACACCCTGTAGGTGGTTAACACTTGAGTTTACTCCTAAGTGTAAATGCTCATGCAAAGAAAAGCTGCATTTGTTTGGCATTTGTAGGTTCAGCGAGTAATTAAAGAATGACGTGTTCTTCCACAGGCCAGAGTCAGGATCCTTCTACTTGGAGGATGTACCTGTAACTCCCCCTCCTTTAGCCTCTGAGACCTGCTAACTCAAAGTCCTTACAAAACAACTATAAGCAAGGTATGCTTTTTGGTGCTGCTGGAATTATTAACTTATTTTCAAAAAATATAATCAGAGGAGCTCTACATGCCTTTGCCACAAATAAACCTTTGCAACCGATACGACCACTTCTAAACCAAAATAAAACTCTCATGAAATATAAACAATGGTATTTAATAAAAAAATTTACAATCTTAGCTTCATAGATCACATTTACCAGATACCAATGATGGAATATATAGAACCTATCTTCGCACTGGAAAAAAAGCCTTTCCAGTTAATTGGTTTTTCACTTGTTTTGTTCTGTCAAGGTGGTGAATACAAGTGTAATTGGAGGCCAGGTTTGGCTAAATCAAAGACCTACATCTTCATTACAGTCTAACAAGTACAGATGACCAAGTTCACTCAAGCAAGCTATTCAACAGAACTTCCCACAAAGAAAAGGCCAGACAGCCAAGTGAGAGAAGAGTGTATCTTTAAGTGAAGTTTGAAATACAGTTCCAAGTACACAGAATATATGTATTAACATTCACTAATGATAAAACATTTTCCACACTAGAGCTAAGATGGTGATGGAAATTGTCCTTTCAGTAGTTTGATGAATATTTACCACCAGTGGACTTATGTCCTCTCTCAGTAACAGGTAAAAACATTGTTGGCTTAATTGTCATCCACTTCTGACAACAGCCTCTGTAACCTCTGCCAGCAGCTGCAGCAGCACCCTGGAGCCATGGCAGGATGCCCGTGGCACACACACGTTTGTTTGTGAACACTGTTACACTCTGTGAATGGACTTCACATACACAACTGAATAAAAAATTTACTATTATGAATAAGGTCTTTAAATCTGCCAAACAAATATGGAATCAAATATAAGCCCATAGAGCAGCATAGTATTTTATATGTAGCACATTATGCTTTGGTGGCCAACAAGCCAAAGTGAAGTGGCTGCCCAATTTATCACTTTCAGCTTCTAAAAACGGTTTTGCTCTTTAGGTACTTGAGAATATAATAAAAACGTGATGAGCTTTTTGCCTGGCTCCCTCCATGAAACTATCATGACAAGTAATAAATTGCTGCTGAAGCCTCTCATGGCATTTGATCCTACTGGTCAAGCTCAGAGAATTCCTGTGGGGAAGTACTTGTCAATTTCACTGATCTCATTAAATAATTCCAACCCTCCCTCCATCTTTTTCAAATCATAACACTGACAGACATAGTTGCCCTATAAGCAACACACTGTAAAATATAAGATAATATTACCTGGTTGTTGCATCCCACTGCAATGACCAATGTATTTAATTATTAATAAAGGCCTATTTTGCATGGTGATAACAAGATAAAGAATCATAGAATGGTTTGGGTTGGAAGAGACCTTCTTGTTCCAATCTCATCATGGACAGGGATACCTTCCACTGAGACAGGTTGCTCCAATCCCCATCCAATCTGGCCTTCAGCTCTTCCAGGGATGGGTGAAATCTATGTCGAAAGCATGCCCACTTGAAAGGTTTAATTTCTTCTAAGTCACCTGACAGATCTCTCTTTAAGAAACTGGCTCATTATTTTATCTATACCCAGCATCAGCTTCACTCACTCCACTGCTGGAATGCTCAAAAGCCTTTCAGAATTGTTTAGACAGCCTTGCCTCCAGAATAGAGAAACAGGAGTCCCTCAGAGCACCCGCTGCGAGATCATCTGCACTGAAAGTGACACAAAATTAGCTCTAGGAGGCAGAGGAAATACTCAATGCAAGTAGCACTAAATGCCAACAGGTACTGTACAATTCTGTTGTATATTGGCACACAACACATCCAAGTGCCTTTGACTTGCTATTGAAAATGGAGGACAAAACCCAATTTTTTTCTGATTAGAGCTTTACACAAATTAACAGTTCACTAAAGTGCTTCAGAGGTTGTGTGCCTACAGAGTCTAATTAAAAACAGTAATTCAAGTGAGAGCTCAATAAGACCAACCAGGCTGTCCCAGGCACCCACCTTCTGGTGCAGACCTAAACAGGCTTCCCACTGCACTGCTGGGGGATTTTCACACACCCAGTGTATCCTTCTCTTCTTTGGGAAAGCATGTGGGGACAGTTTTCTCCCAGGAGACATGGGGCAGAAGGTGATGAAACACCACTGCCTCCAAATTCTTGAAAATTTCAAAGGTAGAACATTTTGCCTCACTGGTAAACAATTTAAGGATAAAGAAGCTTTAAAAAGCTCAGCTCTCATTTCCCACGGTCAGTTCTTACAGACAGCTGGTTCCTGGGTGATTCTAGACCCAGAGCTGCTCAGCTGGGAAACTAAACCTTGGGCTGCTGGGCATTACAACCATTACCCCAAGCTCCAGCTCCTGCAAGTGCTGCACAGCCCAGCTCACTCCCTCAACTTCAGATTAAAACTATGCAGACCTGGAGACAATCTAACACACTTTGAAGCTAAACTGTGATTGACTAAGCTTTGCTAGACAGAAGTGCAAGAAACAGAAAAACAAACCCAGGCCACTGATTCCTGGAATATGCTGTGTTTTACACCCTGATTCATAAGTAAACAAAGAAGATTTGATTTCCTAAAAATTGTTGTATGCCATTGTTTTTTTAAAGTTATCTGAATAGATAAAGCATACAAATATATAAAAAGGAACACATTGCGTGAGAAACAGGAAACGGAGTAGTTAGTATTTTTTTAAATACACTTTTCAGGGAGCTAAAATGTTATCTGTTTAGCTCCTGCCAATCCAGTTCTTCAGACAATTCTCAGCAGAGAAATATTTACAAATAATGTTCTCCATGGAGGGTAAGGATGGCTACAGTCCCAGTTGGAAAAAAAAAAGGGCTTTTGAGTACTTAGGTTATCACCTCTGCAAGGTCAAATGGTGGAAAAACAACAGCTTTTGGGGCTCTGGAGGGCTGCAAACATTGGGGTACAGGGCAAATGGTCTGTAGAGAAACTACAGCTTTATCCAAAAGCATGTCAGTGGGTAATGTTGTGGCATGGGAAGGAATAGCTTCCTTTTGTTCCTTTATTTCCATTAATAGCCTTCAAATCTACAGTATCTTTCATTTGTGCAACTCTTCAAAAGAATTTGCTAAACGTTTCTAATACAATATGCTCCTGGAGATACATATGCAAAATATATATGCCACTTGCAGAGAACAAAATATATTTAAAAATAAATTTAGGATTCACACTTCAAAGGTAATTAACATATCACTAGCATTAATGAACATACCAATCACACAATTTTACAGTTAAATAGTAGCAGGTGATCACTGGCATACCACAGAGGTAAAGTGAAATGTATTAGCCAGAAAATCACTCAAAGGTATTTATATAATTTCCTCTGCACATAGCAGGAGCTCAGAGCACGCTCACGGCCTCTGCTGCTCAGCTCAGTGATGTGCCCCAGTGCTGAGATGACACCCACATTTGTGATGAAGATAAGACATTCTGATGGGCAAAACTGATTTTTGAGAAGGTGAAACAGTAGAACTCTCTCTTTTCCATGGCTGGTTGTCAGCCAGCCCAACTATACAAGTCCCAGGGCCAGCTTTGAGCATCCCAGCCATGAGCTTCTTCCAGTGAGTTACTTCTGACAACTCATGCAAAAACCCCTCATCAGGGTCACACCTCATGAGAAATGAAGACCTTCAACATGAAAAGATGCTGAAAGTACTTCTAATTTCCTTTACTGCTCTTTTTTTTCATGCCACAAGTTCTTGACTGCACAGATTAAGCCACCACCTACCTTCAAGGAATATAAAGCCATGCCCAGTTCTCCCCAGGGACATCCATATTTTAAACACTGGAACTACATCAGGCAACAGCAAAATGGGTCCACTTACCACTGACACTCCGAGGCTAAGGCAGTACACTGAGGTTTTATTGCCTATACCAGCACCAAAAATATTTCCTGACAAAAACAAGTTAGGTTTTTCTGATCTTTATCACCTCCATGAACTGTCTTGCATTTTTTGTTATTTTTGATAATTCATTAATTCACAGTAACACTCAAAAACAGACTGAAGAGGAGCAAACACACAGTTGCAAAGAAAGTACTACCTTATACGTATTTTAAAGAGTTTAAGGTTTTGCATATCTCATTCCCTAATTTAGACTTATTTGGAATCAGTATGACAATGAAAGAAACCACAGGGAAAAGACAGGGCACATATGAAGTGCACTGGAAATCACACAGTCAGAGGCATGACAGGTGAAACAGAAGATCTAGCTGGGAATGAGTGAACTGTTCTGAACTGGTGCTCTGGGCAAGTGTCCACTTGTGATCTCTAATCAAGGCAGGCAAGAAAAGAAGGATGAGCTGTACTTCATTCCCTATGTTTCCACAGTGCCAGAAAGGATATACAGCAGTTACACATCCATGCATTGAAACTGTAGACAGGAATGGGATGGATGAACAAATCACTTTCAAGTTGTGTACTTGACTGAAATCCCTGATGGATGATCTTAGAATTGGCTTAGTGAAAGAGGAATTAATCTACCTACTTCATCTCATCCTCAGATAATGGTTAATACCAATAAGCTCAGAAGAAAGCCTGGGTGGACGGAATTGCAACTTCTCAAAGGTTAGTTCAGTTAAAAATAGTGATCAACTACAGACAGAGAACAAATCAATCCAATAACATAATGATGTTCTATATATTCCCTTAGGGGAGAAAACAACCTATTATAGTCCTTAATTTTGATTCAGCCTTTATCAAAGTGCACCTGACACATCACCAAAGGGTGTAATTCAATACAAAGAAGCAGCACAGCAATTTTTCGAAACCATTTCCATTATGACATCAATTTAGCAATATGAAACCCAGACCATTTTCCTACCTGCTTGTATTCAGCCTCTCTTCCAACCAGTACCTGAAGAATATAACCAACAGGATCTCCCTTCATGGGTGGGACCACTTCCCAGGTGATTTCACAGGAGTTTCCTCCCAACTGTGTCACTCGAGGGGCTACAATAAAATGAAATGCATTAGCATTTAATATAAAGACCGCACTGAAATCTTATTCCTTTTATGAGCACTGTAATATATACCAGAACATTTAAAAAAGGGAACATTTTGAAGACAGACAAATGGGACATCACAGGGGTAAGTAGCACATGATTTGTACTGTCTTTATGTGGCTAAAAAATCAAATTGCCATCACCACTAGATGAAAAAAGTAAATTTTAAGTCACTCGAAACCCCCTTTTATTTCAGGACAGTCTTGCCTGACTAAGCAGTTCAGGATTCCTATAGTATTAAACAATTAAATGCTATCCACAGAAAAGTGGGTGAAATTTAGAGCTGATCACAAGCTCCTAAGAAGTTTATTATAGGGCCCACATCCTTTCTGCAGAAGGGCAGTGAGCTGTTGGTATGTGAGCCAGCAGCAAGGGGGAGGGGATGTGATGGAAAACTTTGAACTTTTAAAACTCAACTGCAATGCTCTGCACTGATTTCAGAGCAGAAGCCAACACAAATTACATAGGCATTCACAAAAGCAGCAATTTTGTGAAGTTCTGAGCAAACACCTGTGTCACTGGAGACACTATGCATTCCTCCCATGTCACATGTCATTGACAGGAATAATATCAAACATTTCATTCAGGAAAAATATAAGAAATAGAAGGGAAGCTAAATCTCTAACACAGAAGATTATTAAGTCCAGCCTGCAAAGCAAAAGCACAAGCATAATTTTAAGAACTTGGACTTATATCTGAGACTGACATCCAGATGATCAGACCTACTAATTCTAGTCAGGGTTAGACTAGTGCTTTCAGTAGAACTCCAGAGAAATTCAATTAGTCAGCTCTCACAAGGCTGCTGTCCTTGGGAGAGGATCTCTCACCAGCTGAAAGGCAAAAGATGCTGTACCATGCCCAAGGGCAAGCTCACAGGTGAGCTGAGCAGGGCACTGACAGTGGCAACATGTTTATATGTACAACTAAGCACCTGCCACTGGAAGGCATCAAAAAACTGTAACAGCATCCAGGGTCCACCAACCTCTTGATCAGGCAGAGCAAGCCCAGTATCAAAAAAAGAACGAATCTGGGAGAAACAAGAGCTCTGAACACTTTAGCAGGTGGTTAACATGTGCACGTGCAAGGACATGAGCTTGTTAAAGGCAATCCAGATCCCCAACCCTAGGAAAACAGGCAACAGGAGGGTCTATCAAAGAAACAAATGCTGCTGCATACATTATGTGAATTTTAGACTGATTTGTAACTACCCAGGAGGAACACGTGAATCGTATGAGGACCCAAATGTAATCAATATCCATTTGCTTGTCTCTGCACATCTGCCAGTGTTGAGTGATAATAGATGCCTTCATCTCAGTTGACGACGACATTTTCAATTATTTTTCTTCCTCCTTCCATCCCTCACCCCAATACACACAGCTTTTTGTCTGACACTTGCAAAATACTGCCATTAACAACAATGCTACTCTAGGGTTGGCATCATTAAATGAGTAATTTGGAGACTTTTTAGGAGAATAAACATTTGCTTCTCATAGATGAAAAACTGCACTAAGTTTATCACATAAATTCCTCTGTATTGCTCCAAACACATAAGGAAATCAACACCATCTTTTTGCCTCAACAAATCTCTCTTCTCTGTAGCATCACCTCCCCTTGGCACTGTTCACTAGCACAGTGTTTGTTGTGCCTTTTTCTCTGTTACAGCCAGTGTTTTGTCAGGTACCCAAGGTCCCAGCCCACACATGGCCTGGTATTTGCACCATATTTTACTGCTTGATATTCAGCTGAGGGCATGAGTCATGTTTAACAGGAACTCAATAGGCAGGCAGGGAGTTCAAAACAAAAACCTAGGTGAGGTGAATTAAATAAAGTGGATTATTTATCCAACAAAATGAAAGTGTGACTACAGTGTACACCAGCATTCCTGTGTTAGTTTTATACACTCAGTGCTGCAGAGGCACCTGCCCACACCAGCCGGGGTCATTCAGCACAAGCTCCATTCCCTTGGCTGGGCAGCACATCTTACACCTGTGTAATGGTGTGAATCAGGGCAGTTCACCCCAGGCTAAACATCTTTGCCCTCAATCACACAGACATTTTTTGCTTGACAGTGCTGCTTTTCCTGGGGGTGACTCAGAACAGCTAACCTAAGCAGCAGGGAAATATACCCCCGCAGTTTTCCTTTTCCTACATCTTTGGTTACAAAAGGTGTCAAAATCACCAAGGCCAGATTTTCAATACAGAGCAGTGAACAAAACCTCTCTGACAAACCAACAGTTGCTGTTTCTTGCAGTAAGTGACATGACTTGACAAGGGAGACTTAAGCACCTAGGAAAAAAAAGGTGCATCTGATTTCAGCTCAGCTGATCTCACATCCCATACAGCAAATCCACTGCCTTTGTAACAGTGCAAAGAAGGTCTAATTTGGCCTAGAACTAAAAGCCTAATTACATTACATTTTATAATGAAACATCTTTTACTGTGTTTTTTACTGTTTTTACTTTTGCTCCTTCCTTCCTTCTCCTCAGAAGGAGCATAATTACTTAGGACAAAATTAACACACAGCATAAGACATTTCATTATAAAACTTCACTTAATCAGGCCTTTAGTTCTCGTAGCGGAACACATGTTGAGTTCTACATCTAATGTTCTATACGTGAAATATCAAAATGCTGAAGTTCTATGTTGGATGTCTCCTACACAATTAAAACATTAAACTTCAATGAAGTTTAAATTGGTAGGTACACATATATACTACAGCTGTTAGATCCCTTGTACAAGTGCTGCAGTAATCCAGAGCAATCCTCTGATAAACATTACTGCTAGCAGCAGCATTTGAACAGTTTTTGTATAACAACAATGGTTGACCTAACATTTATATTGTTTATGTGATTTTTTTGGGTGATAATTTAGCTTGGGTGATAATTCATAGAAATCTACAAGCAGCACAAACTGATTCTTCACATTTGTTGGTAACCCTTACAAACTCACCGGATACTTACCAATTACATAATTATTTACATGTTACTTACATATATGTAAAAAAATGTACTACATACCTTTGATTGCAGGTGGGACTGACTTAGTTGTGCAGAAGGTACAGATTTCAGAGAAAGGTCCCTCCCCAGCATCATTTACTGCCTGAATTCTGAATGAGTAACAAGTGGACTCTGTCAGCCTTTGTATCTTGTACGTATGACTTGGTCCCCTATAAATTGGGATGAACCTGAAACAATAAAAATGAGAACATGTTATACTGGAGTGGCACTGACATTTCTGGCTATGACATTTATCAGCTTAAAGTATCAGTCTTGTGAAATCTGGCACCACATCCCTCTGCAGAGCTGTTAATGGGATGTATAAAAATGTCACATTATTAACACACTAACAATGATGAGGAGGTTGGGAAAAGCAGAAGCTCATTGTCCCTTTTGCAACTAATATTACCCTGCAAAATGATTACATGAATTATCAGGGAAGAACATTTTGTCAACGGATTCCCTACTACCTCGGAATCAAAAGGGATTCAACCTGTATTCTGCTACAATACACTGTGTGTGCTGTTGGTTTAAAAGTATGATTAAAACAAGATTAGTATGTTGACTCTTACGGATTTGGACTTTATTTGCACATTTAGACACACTTCTTACACTCACCTGTACCATCTTAAGCCAGAGTAATTCAATTTACAACTAGAACATACAGATTGTGTAACGTTACAAACTTCTCAGTTCTGAAGAGTTCACAGACTGAAGACAGACAAATAGCAGAGAGAGAAACAGGTTCAGAGTGCTATGATGGTGGTCTGTGAGTGAGAAGGCACAGGGTAAGTGTGATTATGAGGAGGATATGGAGGATGGACAAGGGTGCCAGCCTAGGAGTACTGGGCATGCCCAAGCTGACAGCTCTGCTCAAGAGGAGGCTGAGAAGACACAACACTAAAGAGTGACTTCCAAAACACTTCCATTGACAAGACTAAACATGAGTGCACACAAACTTGTCCAACAATGTAATGCAGGACAAGATCAATGTCACCTAATCTTATAAAAAACAAAAATAAATGTACAGCTGCTAAAGAGAATCTGAATTCTGTTTTCTATCACTCTGTTCAGATAAATGTTTTTCACTAACATGCTAACCAGCAATTTCTAGCTAAGAACCTGACACCCAGGTGCTGAGCAGAATGGGGAGCAAAGTAAATAAAGAGGAAGCACCCAGATGGTGCATCCATCCACTCTGCCTCCAGTGGAAACAACGTCTTGCTTGCAATAGTTCTGAACCTGGAGAACATAAAATTTGTTGCGTAGGATCACATCCTGTTTCTATTTTTTAGTACACTTATTCAAATATCTTCACAATTTCAGCTGATTTTAAATCACCAGGAAGCCAAGAGAGATTTGGTTTTGACCTTCCTATCTA
This sequence comes from Calyptomena viridis, assembly GCA_013390005.1. NCBI lineage: Eukaryota > Metazoa > Chordata > Aves > Passeriformes > Eurylaimidae > Calyptomena > Calyptomena viridis. The sequence goes on from WEIV01002542.1 coordinate 264,815, forward strand.
CGTGCTAGCTTTATCCCTTGGCTTTGCATAAGATACACAGTATAACCAATTTGAGCATTTCAAAGAAACTGGGTCTGTCATTAGCTCTCAGGGACAGAAATCAATTTGTATTACATTATGATTGCAATCCACGTAAGTACAAACAGAGATCAAGAATCATCTGTAGTAAAAGGACATGTTCTGGTAATTCAAATTGCTGGAAATGTTCTCTGAGGACTAATGTGACTTACTACCCCCACAGAGTTTTACAGAGCTCCATGTTTTGATTAGAACTCAAAGATCTAGGTCCACAAGTTTTTGAGAGGAGAGTTTAAAGCCAATTTCCAAAGAAAAAATGTTTTTTTATCCTTATGTTTATATAACTTAAGAACAACCTGCCATGCCACATTTCTCAGGCTCACGTAAACAGCCACAGCATGTTTCAAAAGACTGACACAAACCTGTTATCCTGGAATAAAATTTCTTCAGATTCACTGTGTGATGAGCAAGACACACATACTTAGGCCAGCATTAAGACTGAAGAGACAAGACTATTCTTCCTCTCCCAACTTTTGCAGCTCAATCAGGCAGCTGGCTCAGAAACCACTGCAATACTTTCAGAAATGCACAGACTTGTCTCCAACCCTGATCCAAGGGCAACAGATAGCAAAAAAGATGCAATTCGTATTTTAGACTAATGACCTCTTTGTAATCATCCACAGAGTCAGGTAAGCAAGGGAGGATAAATACACCTTACTACCTACCAGACAAGCATACCCTTGCCCCCGGTTGGATGTTAAGGTACACTCCCAGACAATACCAATGACTTAGTCCTCAAATTACGTTTTCAGTTTTGGATACAATTATGGTTTCACAGCACTGAGGAAGTGATCTGGAAAAACACTTGAGCTCCTCCTGTCATTTCGGAACAGGATTAATACCCCCGGTTCAGTTCATACTAATACTTTCACTCAGTTTTCATCTCCACTCAATTTCACTTCTCCATCTCAAAAAACATCTGTAAGGAAAGCAAAAACTACAGAAAAGCTTGCAAGCTTGCAAGACTCTAATGGAAGCACTCCAACTGAGATTTGAACATCTTTGAACAAAGAGGGCTTCCAATTTTGGAAGAAGAAAGGCTGATTACTAAGTCAATCAAATTCAATTGCTGTTGGACTTTACTATGACAGTAATGCTTTGTAATTGTGTTTGAAGATGCAGATCATGATGTAAGACACACGATGAAGATGAAACACTACATCAAAATACTAGTGATTTTTTGATGATAAGGTATTATTTTTCTCATGTCTAAAGCAGACACTCCATACTCCTCCAGGATTATTTCTGTTATTTTAAAAAATAATGTAGTTAATTGATGATGAGGTGACAATAGCCTTGGAACAATGTATCCTACAGTCTTTTTTTCACTCTCCTCTGCTGGAGAAGCACAATGAATTTGAAGCTGAGTCAATCAGTGCAACTGTGCATTGCTACTGTGATGTCTGCACACACTAAAAGTTACCTACAGTAAGATAATTTCTTCATATTATTGCAATTTCATTTTTAAATCTAAAGCTATAGATGTAAATCTACATCTAATTTAAAAAAGCACATTTAAACATGAGATCTATATACCTTTCTCTTCTTAAAGTGCCTGACATTGTTCACTGTGCTTCATATAGGCCTTGTTTCATAAATATTCCTATGAATGAGTCAGCTCTGACCTTGTTTGTAAGGATTTAATCTTTTATGCACTTAAAAATTGACTTAATCAGTTTATGGAAAAACTCTCTCTCTTTCTCACTGGTTTTCCCAACGGAATTTAAAAGAAAGTAGGCTACATACCTTAACTGGCACCCTTGGAAAACACACTGCTTCTGTGGATTAATGGAATTCTTGGTAGAGCTGAATTTTTTTTTTAAAGTTTGCACCATCCATAATTAAATCTGAATTATTCTAATTTACCATGCTGTGGTGTTGCCTCTCCTTTCCCACTAAATTAACAGTGGATATTGAAAAGAAAGCAACTTTCTCCAGGGATGGAAACACTCCCCAGAAACTACTTCCTCCTCATCTCACTCGATGGATGCCAATTCTCCCTTCCCAGACATTCTCAGTCAGTTATGGATTATTCATTTACCTGCACACAGTAGAGGAGAGAGAACATGATGTCCTACAGCAATTGTTAGGGAGACATCACTGCTGTTAGTTTTTCATCAATACCTTTTTATGCTCAGTGAAGAACTTCTTGGAAATGCTTTACATGTTGCAGCTATTTTGTTTCCTCCACTTTAGTCACTTCCAGTCAAGCAGAAGAATATGAATGTACTCGCTCTACCTCTGCTCATTAGTTCCCAGCACATTTTAATCAGCAGGTTCCTTTTCAAACTCTTGGGGTTTGTTTATATTTTAGTAACCTGTCAGTTCTCACGAGAATTTAATTTGAAAGAAATTCTACCGTACAGCACTAAATAAGATGGTAATCCTTAAGCCAAGGTACACGGGCTGAAATATCCATCTGAATGGTTCTGTTTCTGCCTCCCAAAAAATGTCTCCATCTGCCACAATTTGGCTGGAGAGAAATCATTAATACAGCACTGGCCCAACTTGGAGACCTGAGGCTTTACATCAGCATACAAGGGAAACTTCTAATTACAAACTAAAGGACAAGAACTTCATAACCAACAGCTCTTTTAACATTACTAATAAAACACTCTTATCTGCACATTTACAGCTCCCATCTGCTTTCTTTTTCACCTAATTTAAAGAATATCATCAAATTCTTACTGATTTATGTTTTCTCTTCCTACCAGCAGCTTCTTATGGGGCACCAAAGAAAGCAAAGTTTCAAATCAAACCCATATAATTCAGAGATACAGGAGTAAAATCCACAGACAATTTTTTTATTTCTGCTCTATTTTAAAACATTGAACTGAAAGGGAAAAGCTTCATATCTGCAGCATCCCCACAACTTGCTCCTATAACCAGTACCAGGCCAATCCAATCTTTTCAGCTTTGGGGCACCTTTCCAAGACACTCTCGGCAATCTCCTTTTGCAGTCGGGTGCTGAGGAAAGGTAAACACATGCCACGAGTTCGCCACAAGAATTTTGTGCTCCCAAAACCTCCTCCAAACCTGGCTTCCAGTCCTAAAGTGAGATGTGGACCAAAGAGATGAGATGCACTGACCCCTAAGAACTGAAGATTTGCTTTCTAGAAGATACCTTTGGAAAGATAGATATACATAATATATCTATATATATAGTAATATATGCTCACCACTGTTAGTATAATTTTTGTTTCTAGGAATAATAACAATAATAAGGACCCTGTGAAGGAGAAAATAGTTTAAAAAGTATAGTTATAATTAAAAAAGCAAAGCTAAGTGGAGAACAGGAAAAAGCAGGAAGAGAAGTGGTAACAGTCAGATGGGAACAGTTTGGTTTTCTTTGCTGAATTATCTAGCACATCTGCAGGCTAGACAAAGGGTATTTGCAGCCAAAACCAGATTTTTATCTGGTTTCTACTAGATCATCTTTCATCTGCTGTTGAATTTGGGCTTGTATACCCTATTTACAACAGATAGTAATTTGTCAGATGTCTGGAATTATTGAGAATGGAAGTATTTCAGCCTACAGAAGCTCCTCCACAGCAAGAAAAATTGCTTTTTTGGAAGGAGCATCTGGTCAAACTCAGGAGGAATGGAAGACAGATCAGCAAAACACCTTACAGATGATTCCTGAGTGCAGCCACATCTGGGGCCAAGAAACAGACGGGAAGGACAATACTGAGCACAACTTAAATGGGAATTAATAGCATTTGAATCAAAGATCAGGGAGAAATTAGGGAAAGCACCAATGGCCTGTTAAAACTATACAGTCAGGAAGAAGCAGATGACCAGGCAGCTACCAACACCTTAGTTTGCAATGGCAAAGTGCTAATAATCAATAATCAGTAGATATAAATAAGAGTGGACTTAAAGCTCAAACCAAAAGAGAACAAACACAGTTCAGCTGCAGCAAACTAATGTTTTTACAGCCTTACAAGTGTTTATCTTCCTTGTGCAGCATTACATCCACTTTGCCAGTATGGTAGCAACTAACAGTGTTTATGGACCTTACAATGAAATTCATTCAGCACATCGTGTTCACAGCTATTGACGTGACAGCCTCAAAAATCTGTTTGGGCAAAGCTTGTGAAGGAAGTCAAGCTCAGGCTCTAGTTCACCACCAGCAAAGTGAAGCTGGAACATGAAAATGTGGTCTGGAAAATTAGCCAATGCGATCCTGTTGCACTAAGCTGAACTCCAATTACACTTTAGAGATTAAATAGCCATTACTCTAATCAAGGCATTATTTTTCTTATGAGGCTGTTACAGCAGAAAAATAGCTTTTATTACGGTGACAAGCTCGGGTCTTGATGCTGCTCTACTTTATTTTTTACTGTTGTCTGGAATATTCAGGTTTCCACAAAGTGTGAAGTACCTGCAGATGTACATAGATCAAAATGGAAGAGAAAATTTTATTTCTCATCAAAACCAGGTATTCTTTGAAAATACTTGAATAGCATCTAATTCTGTGTCTTACCACATTCCTAACAGCTGAAACATCTCACCTCAAACAATTAATGTGGTTTTCTCACACTGCACTTTATCTCAAAAGAGGACACACATGCAGTTAAATCATGCCTACTACATGGTTTATCCTGTTTTTAGGCACGAAATTGAAATGCATTAACAAATTAACCTCTGCACACTTGGAACAGTTCTCCCTCTTCTTTTTCATTTGCACAGCCCTTATTGCAAAGCTCCAACTACTGGATCAAAATGCTCTTAATATAAATATCATTATTGTTAATAGCAATACTCACCTACACAATGCAGCAGTAGGAGGATAGGCTACCTGAAAAACTTTTCTGAATGTTAACTTTCTATCTAGCCAGGCTTGCAGAGTAAACTATAGCACACCATCTGTCTTGGTGTTCATTCTTAATTTCCTTTTATCACTGCTTTACCCAATATGAAAATGATTCTTCCTGCAGGTTTTTGCAAGGATACGCTAACTTATCTGATTTTATATTTTAATAGAATTTCACAAGCCAGTAGGACTGAAAAATAACAGTAATTGCTGCTAAAATGGGTGTAAATTGTCTTGATCAAATCATGAGTGTAAACAATTTTTTAATTAGACTGCTTGAAACCTGCAGTAACCAGGGAATGATTATGCCAGTCATTCGGCAAGGGCATCACATTTAGAAACTGATGTCTCTGTGTTCCTATTCTATCTTCCTTCATTTTAATGCAGAACAAACATATGTGTCAAGGCTTGTACATTCAACCACCTCCCAGCACACGGAGACTGTACTTGGCACTATCATTCTGCAAAGGCTTACACCAAACCAGATACGATATTCCACTTCTCCAGTCAGGGAAGCTGCACTGGACACTGTGACAGATGATTTCCATTTCATTTGTGTGTACTCTGCTCTTTGTTGTACTTCTTTAAGGAGTAACCAGGTCACAGAAACTGTGCTGGCAGGAGGGGAAACAGTTTATTTCCCTACAGAAAACTTCAACGTGCTTGGAGAGAAAAGGTTTCCAATATCACAGGGTGAAGACAATGGAAGTGTGGGAGAATTATCAATGATCCTGTGATGTATATGTTTAGGTTTCTCTTACCCACACTCTACCAATGACACTCCCTTAAATGTAATTATATACATATTTAGTTGGATTCTGTACACATACAAAAATCACAGAATTTATTTACCTCAACTGTAAAGTATAGCTATCTACAAGAAACACAAGCAACTGATAAATGACTCACTAAGAATGTACTTGCTGATTCTCTTTCAGACTGGATATCATAAGCATTTTAAGACACTAAGAGGTGCAATTATTTGTAGGAACAACTAAAGACTAATTACCAGTACAGAAGACTAAAACAAGAAAACATTTATTAGGTTCATTTTTTCCACAGAGAAGAAAAACTCATAGTATTCTGGAAAATAGTACACTTTGATTTACATAATTTTCTTGACATTACCACAATTAGGAAATGAAGTCACAACTGATAGTTTATTTAAAAAGGAAGGAATTTCATAGTCCTCTTTATATAAAGGTCACTTACTCTCTAACGTTTCCATGTACTGAGCTTTCTAGAAATAGATTTTTCTTTATTTCCACTCAATGCTACACATAATTGAAAGGATAAGTGATGCTAATTTGATCTTCCTGAATGTCACTCACTGAAGAGCTAACAAGAGCTAAAGCAGGTACGTTTCTGATGTGCACACCTTTTCAAGCCCTTACATTAATCAGTAAGTGGCAGAAGATTTCCAAGTATTTTGCTTCACAGGTCTTGCAATCAATGAAACATTTGGTCTTCAATAACTGGCCTGTAATACCTCATCACAGCATGGAAAAGTTAAAAACAATTCTTAATGACCACGACACACTGAAGAGCACTGGCTGACTATCAATCATTACATAAAACCAGAGTTGAATCTTTAACAAAAGGGCATTAAAGCTATTGGGTCAGAGTGGGACTGATGATTTTCTTTTTTTAAAAGAATTTGCTTGTCTTCACATTTCTGTTTATGAAAATGCTTCAACAGCATTTTAAAGGTAACTTCTGCTGTAAACCAAAGAGTGGACAATTGTAATATTGAGTTGAGGGATTTCAATACAAAACTGTCATCAGTAACTCCAGATGTCTCAGGGAACATAGTAACAATGTTCTCTGAAAGATAGATACAACAGAGGTCAGTTTTGAGTTACCATGTTTACATCACAGCCTCTCCTCCTGAGTGAAGTACCTTATCTTCTCCCAAAAGAGTCCAAAACATCCTTCTAGGTCATTTATTCTGTGTCATTTGTTCACCATCCTGGAGGGATGGCTGATGCCCCAGGCCTGTCAGTGTTCCGGAGGCATCTGGACAATGCCCTCAACAACACACTTGAACTTGGCCAGTCCTGAATTGGCCAGGCAGTCAGACTGGATGACCGTAGATCCCTTCCAATTAAAATCTTCTATTCTATTTAATTATTCCCTTAGATGTCCACAGCTTACTGGCATTAGCCCATACAATTGAAGAGGCCAGTGATGCTCAAAGAACCATATTCCAGTATTTTCCTCAAGCACACGAGTGAGCAACCACTCAGTCACAACAGGGTTTATTTAATGGGAATGGTCTCAAAGAGGACTCCTACCTCTGTAACTAACTGCTGGTGATGGCATATCACGTGTGGGCTGTCATTCTCTGCTCATTAGGAATGACAGCTCTCCCAAATGTACAAAACCATGCTGTTTTCATTATTTCAGGAGCATCTCTCACTGTGATCAAGGCTGTGATGGAGAGCAAAAAGGGTCTGCCATATAGACAATAAATAGATCGTATTGCCAGGACCTGCCAGCTCCAGCTGTTCTCAAACACAGCAGTGCACCAATCCCACACCTCTGACCTGCCCGTGCCGGGATGCACTTCATCAGCCACAGGGCTTTGGGATCTGGGCTCTGGCTCATCTCAGGAATTATCTCAGCTAATTGCTGTAAACCCAACCACCAGAGGAAGCCATTTCAAGGACTCTGTTCAAGCAGGAGGAGACAGCACAATGCTGATGAGCAGTTTCTCTGCATCTCTGGGAACTCACATGGACTATAAGCCAAATTAAAAGCTAAGACGACCTAGGAGAGCAACGAGTTCAAATTCCTCCTAATTAACAACTCTTAAGAGACCATTTGCAGTGGGAAAAGTTTATGCAAAAGCAAAGGAGAAAAAAGCTGCCAGGTAACATAACGTTATGTAAAAGTAAAAGCAAATTTACTATTTCCTTTAATCTAGAAACAGGTTTGAAACAATTTACAGCTCTTCACCATCCTACCTGCAGTGCTACATCAAAGCAAAGCAGCCTGCTGGATGTGTCCAGCTGACTGGATTGCATGCTGCTGCAGGTGACGGGCTCCTGGCAAGCATCACTGCACTCTGAGGAAACTGATTTTACCAGTCAAGACTTTCAAATGGGCATTTATATTCATTGGACACCTCTCAATATTAATACAGGGGAGCCTGTACCCTTTCTGCATCAGTATAGTTGATATACTGGGAGGTATTAAGGCATTATTCATGGTGGCTTTATTACTTAAAATTAAAGCTTTTGGGCCAGATCTTCAGCTGGCATAAACTCAGCACAGCTCTATTTAAATTACAGGAATTGTGCTAATTTACATCAAATTATGATCTGTACTGAAGGTCTCTAAGGATTACCTACTTGATAAATCAGTTATTTTTACCTAATTGAAGTATTGAGAGTATTTCTTAGTAAATTATGAGCCATCCATGATATTTATTCATTGAAGAGATCAGACTGTTAGGCAATACTTCCTTCCCTTTTTTAACTTTTTTATCTCATTACAACTTTGGAGCTACATTATCAAATCTCTACCTACCAAGTAAAGGGAAAATAGTTTTTCAAGGAAAATAGTTTTTGCTTAGCACTGTTTAATTTAAACACAGATTTCTGTGTTTCTTGCACACTTTATTTCAAAATTATTACATAGTTACCAAGCCAATGCCAAGCTCATATTTTCTAATACTTCAAAAACATTATAGTTATAAAATCCTGACCACCACGTTGCCAAAAAAACAATTGTTCTGCTCAATTTTACCTTTCCTAGACCTCTGATACGTAACCTTTTGTTCTACTGATACACACAGCACACTGGGTGCACTGTCTTTGCTTTGTATATTCCAAAAGGTATAACACTATGGCCATAACACTTGCTATTAGCATTTACTGGCAGATGGGCCAGGGTTTTGCTAAAATATCAACACTACAGGACTGATTTCGGTTGGACCTGGCAGTGTAAGGTCTATGACTGGACTCAATGATCTTAGAGGTCTTTTCCAGACTTAATGGTTCTATGATTCTCTAACATTTAGAGCTTTGCTATGTAACTTGCTCGGTTAGATTACAGGCACAGAAACCCGATTAAAACACTATTTTGTATATGTTTGTAGGCATGAAGCAGTCAGGAAAACACCATTTTTCTTACCATGATTCACAACTGCATTTTAATGAACCAGAATTCTTTTTTGTTAAAGGAAGGACTAATCTCTCTTACCTTTTATTTCTGTCTTCTATCTGCAAGATATAGACCATGTCATCAGTAATGTGAAGCTTGGAGCTGCTGTCTCCCCACTTCAGCTTCAGGCTCTGAGGCCCTGCTGCAGCACACTCTAACCGTGGAGGTAAGGGTGGTAAAGGCCTGGTTTTTGCTTTAATAAAGTGGCTAAAAGGTCCAGCTCCAATTTCATTTACAGCCTGGATCCTGATCCTAAAGCGAACAACAAAAAAAAAAAAAGTGTTAAATAAAGCACTTTCACGGGGTTCTTGGTATAAAAATGTCTCAAGAAACAAGAGAGCATTCTGTAGCTTGACTGCTCCATCCCTGCCACGGTGCCTGCTCCCAGCTCCCAGTGCTCTGCTTTGGCAAACTGGAAGGATCTGCAAACAAAACAACTATCGTCCTGTGTAATCATCATTGCAAGAGCTGTGTAAAGATGGCAAGAAATGCAGAAAGACAGAGGGGGAAAATTTGGGTCAACAACCTCAGGACCTGGTGACAGTCCCTTCAGCCACATGAACAAGGGACAGCAGCACAGGAACAAGTGCAGTCTGGAAAACATGAAGTGTGTAACCATGAAGAAATAAAAAGCAAAAGTGTGTTGTGGTTGTCTAACAAAGATTAGAGACTAATGTAAGTGAAATCATTCAGCGAAAGCATTGGTGTCACTGCCATGAAGCCCATCTCCACGTTGGCAAACATCCCTGAGACCAAAGAGCAGTGTTATTCCAGTTCGTGCAGTGTCTCACAAAGCAGACTACTTAAGTACAGGAAACTCTACTGAGAAGAGCTAATGGAAAAGGTTAAATCCACAAACCTCCCACACTCTCACACAAACTGCAGAAATATTAACTATATTAACTGTCTATTAGATCAAATAAAAGTTGGACTCAAGTCGCTCTCACAAGATACACAAAAGCCCTCAAGCCATTTGAATCATATTAAGGACATCTAGAAGAAAAGCAGACCACCTGCCTGGTCACAGAAGCTCTAATTTGGAAATATGCCTAAGATTGAGCTAGTCTTCTAAATTATACTTCTTTCTTAAGGTAACAACTCCTGCCTTCTGCTCTGTCACTTTCTCTTATCTGTTTGCATCTTAGTTTAATAATTTGAACACTGAGAAACTGCTTAAAGAGATGAATGAGGAGTAGCAGTGTTTGACATCAACAGCACCATAACAAAAATGGGAAATATGCATTTCAAAAGAGCTCGGAGGACTATGTAAAAAGAAGTATCAGGCTTATTTCAGGCTCATTTCAGATAAGCCTGAAAGGTTTCAAGAGTTTGTTAAATCAAAGTGAAAATAAAACAGGATGTGCAAACCAATTAGTTTTTTTAAGATAGTTCAGCCTAGTTTAGATAGCTGGACAGATGCCATTTACTTTGGAAATCCTGTGCACAGCAGCCTTGTATTTTCTCATGGGAAAAGACTATCTACAAGAATTGTTTCTTCTCAAAAATACCAGCCACCAAGAAGCCAGAAGTCCATGGGGAAGGTAATAGGGAGAGAAAGAAGAGCAGAACCTGTCATACTACTACAACTGCCTGATTCAAAGAAAGCAGGTGACAAATAGAACTGTCTTTGCTTGGCAGAACTACTTATTTTGACTGAAGGACATAAAGTGATGGAAGTTCACATAAACAACATATGAAAAATTACTTTGTTTTGAACAGCAAGTTTTCAGCACTACCATTAGAAAAAGAATATGTAGAGTTAAAGGGATGGGGGTAAAAACCCTCCAGAGAACAATATTTCTCATAACAAAACCCTCACAAAACTATATTTTCTGCAATTTCAAGAACATGAAGTGTTAAATTTATTAATAAACATACTGCAAAATAATATACCCTATGTACTGATTAGGCAGCTAAAGCAATTGTCCACTAGTGTAAGAATGCACTGTGACTACACAGTCATGTATAAATGTGTGGTTAAACCTTTATTTATTGACACAGCCATTAACAGGGGTAAAGTATTGCTTGGCATGGAGGTGCATTTTCCTTTTAACCTTCCTTTTGGCTTCAGGAAACGCATCCTGACCAACTTACAACACTACACAATGGTGATTTCATCCTCTTCCTCCCTAAGGATGGATGGTACAAAGAAAGATCTAGTGGGAGCCTCCTCTTCAACTGCTGCATACAAGCATTTGACACCAAAAGAACAAAAAGGCTTTTCTAGTATCTGAAGAAGTATAATTAATATAGGCATTGATCTTACTTCATACCATGCTATTGGTTTGCTTTAGACTGAAGAGTCATGATACCAGTGTTTAATGGTCTTTCCATTAACAAAAATAGTATGAAAAGTGCCTGAATTTCCACTGGATTCTGGCAACCTATCCATTAGCATATGAACATAAACAGTAACAGCTACATTATAAAATGCTACTACTTATTTTGTAGATTGATTACAGCAACATGTTCTAGAGTACACAGCTGGTTTTTGCTTTGTTTTATTTGGTATTATTTCAAGTCCCAGTAACAACAAAGCCACTCCTGTCCTCAAGCATTGTAACTTTAACTCATTTCCAAATGACAGCTGAAAACAAGCAATGACTGAAATGAATCTCTCTCAAATACCACATTTCTTAAGCAGAAGCTGACAGACGTGGTTTTTAGATATGTGCATGAATATATATCTGCATTTACTTGTCTTCCTTTTATCAGGCATTTACACAAAATAAAATGTGTCTTTTCCTCTTCCCTCTTGTTGCTGTTTTCTTCTGCTGCACAGTGTTCTTGCTCCCCATTTCTGACACACAAGTATGCCCACACCCCCTCTCCTTCCAATTTTGGAGCACAGCAAGACTGATGGCAACACTTAAGCCTTAAAATAAAGGCAGTCATCTTTTCTAATGAATTATGATACTGGGAAAGCAAGAATTTATTTGTTTGACTCTAACATGGCTAATGTGGCTACTCTTTTCTACTGATTGCTCCACTATAAAGCTCTGTAAATTGCCACTATCATTCCCAGGGCCTGAGTTTTGTCAGACACACACAAAGAACCAATTTTGGTCTTCTGTGTTTCTGGCAGTGCAACCTAAGCCCAGCTGTTGCCTCTTCTGAACCACAGTGTGTCCTCAACAGATATCATACCTTGGAAATGTCCACAGGGAAGGGGAGAAGGGAAAAAGAATGGGGAGAAAGGAGGACCATATGAGAAGGAAGGAGAGCAGATGGTGGTGGAATGACACCTTCTGCTGCACCATCTCTGCTCCAGCTCTGGTACTTTCTTGTGTCTCTGCCCCAGTCTGAGACACTGAGCTCTTCCAGCTGGGTGGCACAGCCAGGGTGGGCAAGAGAACTTCCACAATTAAGTGGAAAGCAACTACTGTTTACAGAACTGATACTGGAAAAAATCAACTCTTTATTTTCATGTAGAAGTACAGTATAGACATATAGAAATATTTGCAATAAAACCACTTCCTGAATTTTTTCAGCTTTTTCACTAATGGTTTCTAAGTGAAAATACTCCAAACACCCTCTTGGAAATATGGTTTAACAATCTGACAATCACAATTTGAAAACAAGTTTTTTTAAAATATCAAGGCTATATTTAGGAATAGTGTCTAATCTTGCAGACCCTGGACCAATAATATTTGTATTCATTCTCACATTTTCCCACTGCAAATTTAATCATTTAGAAAAAAATATAAATCAGACTAGACAAATTTAGAAACCATGAAATGATCTTTAACAGACCACTTCTCTTGTAAAATTCTTGACCCAGGAAAATAAACACACTAAACAGGATGCTATTTTCAGATTGGTCAGAAAATCATTTGTATAGTATTCCAACAAACTGAAAATCAACTTTTGCATTCATTTTAGAGTGAGAAGACTTCGATTCCCTTCTTCTCCTAAGTGGAATGGCACCAGTTGCAATACACGTGCCTATGGAAACCTGTGGGCGTTAAAATGCCATGGACTTCCCAAGTGAGGGGAAGCAGCTCTACCACCAGCAGGAGCCTGTGCATGATGGATAGCAGCCACACACAGTCCCACAGATCCCCACCCAGACTGTGCTCTCATGGGGCTAGAACAAGACTTAGTTTTACTCTGTAAAACACTTTGTTTTATAATCCACTTAAATATTGCTAATTTAAGCATCCACATGCTTTCTTCTCTCAATCTTAGATGATCTTTTCCTTGATGTGGTTTAAAACTAAAACCAAGTGTTGCTATTAAAATTCAAGTACGCTACCATATATTTCTGTACACTGTGTAGCTTCAGAAGAAAAGCTGCAGTATTAAAAATTGGAAGTTTTTTCACAGTGAAGAATCTCAACAGCAGAGCATAATTATCTATGGAATGCAATGAGTAAAGCTTGGGAACAGAGTGTAACAGAAAACTTGTATTTCTATGACTGTTGAATACTTATTTATTGTGAAATATTTATTAACTCACTCCTAGTTACACCAATTCAAGGAAAACCAGTCCAAGTATATTACCCTATAATCTGAGTTTCCAGAGCTTCATGGTTATGCCAATAAATCAGAAAGACTGCAGAATTCAGACATATTTCTGCAGCTGCTCACCAGCCAGAATGTTTACACAGTGTTTTGGGGAGGCATCTGCTTTTCACAGCAGGAGAGCTGGGCTGTGCCTGATGCTGGACAAGTCCTCTTGGATCAGCCCTACGATGGCCATCAGCAGCATGACAGAGGCATGCCCCAGTTCTTCTTGCCTTGGGATGTAAATCGTTATGGCATGCTGGCTGGGTTTGCAGGTAAGACATATAAACCATCCAACTTGTCGGCTTTGATACCATCTCTGTGAAGAGCCTGAAATCTGCTTGGTGTACACTTGGGCTATTCCCACACAAGCTGGAAGGTCCAGCTAACAGGTCCAACGGGGTAGACACACATAGACAGGCTGTTAGAATCATCCCGCTATCCAAAACAACGTTCCTTTCCAATTTTGGACTTGGTGGATTCCTAATAACCAAGATTTGCTTTCAATTTTGGGTTCCCACAACCAAAAATATTGAGAGTGGAATTCCAGTGCAGCTAAAATATATAAACACTTTGCTGATTTACTTCAAATTCTGTTGAAACTTTGGCAAGAGAGTTTAGAGTCTGAAACTCAGTAGTACTTGGCTTGTTTAGTCTAGGAAAAACACATTCACTGCTTCTAAGCACAGCAAGGAATAAACACTTGCGAGGGAGAAGAGCTAATTGTGTTAAACAAAGGTGACACAAAAAGAAAAACCATTGGTGAAGAAATCTATAGAATGATACCAGTGATGTCCTGAAACATCCTTCTGACTAAACCAGAGAGGGCAGAAAACCCACACCTTTTATAGCACACAGTCTGATAAACATGTTTCTTATGGATACATTTATCAGGGCATAGATGTTCCCTGATAAGAGACAGGTGTCAAGATATGCTTGAAGAAGAAATATCAATGAGTTAATGATCAACAGCAAAACCACTTTGGCATATCTATTTTGATCAGCAGAAAAATATTTCAAACTAGATCAGGTGCACTTGAAATCCAACCGCAGTCATTTGTCTTCCCCGGCAGGCATAAGATGCCAGATTTGGGGTTTCTTTATCTTGTTTTATTCAAGAAGAGAGCTTTCCTATAATATTACTTCTAATCAGTCATCCATTTGTTTGTGCTCCTCAAAATGTTTTTTTTGGTAGGACCTTAGTCTTACAACAATATTTAGAACAGTTGCAGTTAATGCTTGTGGCTTCAGCTGCTGCATTTGGATCAGAGACCTGTAGACTCCCTGACCAAAATTGTGTGATTTAATATGGTGCTTTTTACAAAATAATGAAATTAAGAATGCAAAAAAAAAATCGTTCCAGTCTCTATTTCCAGGCTTTGAAAACAATGACATTTTCCTAAAGGAAGCTGTAGACAACCAAGAACCAGCTGAAGAGACTGAATTAAGACTCTGGTGAAGAATTTAAAGTTCGTTCTGGTTGTCTTGACTGAGTTGCTCAAAGTTCCCATTTCAGCTGTTTTGACTCTTGGTTGAACAAACATATTGAGGAGAAACCAAGGACTATGAGACTGCCCAAAGACGATGCAGCACCACAGCTGGGTGGCCAATCCACAGACAACTCTTCAACCTTTCATGAATGATCTGTGAGCAAGCCCTGTATGCTCCTCACTTTGAATGACTTTGTATGCATTTGTATACTTGCTACAGTAAGTTCTCTTTTTTTGGGTGCAGGATAAAATTTGAATTATGAACTTTTCACTTAAATGCTACAAGACCTGTAGGATTGTGACTCTGAATAAAAAGAAAAAAAAGAAAAATGTTACAGCAGGTCTATGCCATCTGATTTTACATGTGTGTGATCAGATTTCAGTCTTTATTAGAATGGTACTTAAAATAGAATTTTTTTTGTCACATCTTCTGGTATATTGCTGTTCATTGCCTGCACGGAACCATTTTTCTTTTTTAATTAGCAATTAGGGAGAAAACATATAAGCCTGAACATTAAAATAATAAAATTTTGGCAATGTCGCCTAGCAATTTAGACTCTAAAGCAAAATAAAGAAATTGGTTTTAAATTCAGATTATCTTTTAACTAATCTCCATATACAAGAGACAAAAAATAGCTGTAGCTATATAAATAAAAGTTCATTGTGTGCAAATTGCTAACCCTGCAGAGGGATCAATACAGTTAATAATTTAAACCCCTGGAATACTATTGCTAAGCAGATGACAACAGCACGAGATGTTGCATTGTAATTTTAGTTATTTCTCATTTTTAAAAATTTATTTATTATTTATAAATTCATTATTACCAGTGTAACCTTACCTTAGCAGGGCAACTTAAAAAGGAGAGGTCAGAGATAATGCAAGGAGAAGATAAAGAGGGGGGGAAGAATACTTGAACATGAACTATCACTATTCATTCCTTAGAGGAATTACTGCAGATTTCTGTGCTACCTAGGTGGGTTGTTTGGGTTGTTGGTTTGCAATTTTTTTAACTCACTCTACAGGCCATAAACATTTCCTATGTAGAATTAAGCTGGGTGCTCTCATCCCTGGTGTTCTGTCACTTCACAAAAGCTGTACTCACCGATATGAGGTTTCAGGAAGCAAATCACTGATAACGTAACTTGTCACATTTCCCACTGGAATGCTGATGTCACCCACGTCAATGTTGTATGACGTAATCTCAGCCCCATTATTGCATGGCTCTTCCCAGTTCAGTACAAGGCACACAGAGGGTGAAAGCTGACAGGCATCCACGTGTTCATCCTCCAGCACGGAGAGGATGGAGACGGCATCAGGCACAGACGCAGGAATTCTGCAGGTCACCAGGTCACTGTATGGTCCAGCTCCAGCCTGGTTAATTGCCTGTGTTAAAAAAAAAAAAATTACAGGATAAATGTTCTCTTTCACTTGTGTATTAAGTTCATAATAATGTTCAGCCTGGAAGAACTGCATTAATTCTTCAGAGGATATGCACTGCTGGCTTCTTCCATAAAGCATGACTCACATCTCTGCCTATATTAAGCAATTAATACCTTCCTTTGTCACTCAGGAGTGCCTCTCAGAAAAATGGGAGAATATTTCTCTTCTCTCTAATAGATATTTAATTAAACTTAACAGTAACCTTTTTATCAGGGGAAACTTTGGTTAGTAAAGGAAAATGTCATAGTCATACTGTCAGTGACAGGCGACATCAGGTTGCTCATCAAACTGGCTACTCAAAATTGTTGAGCCACCTTGTACCAAATCCCCAGTATACTGGAGGGTGCAATGTCAGATGCCTTATGCAAGCAGAGTACCTCTAGAGATAAGGGGTATTTGGCTTTTTGAGGACTACTCTGGCTCCTAACCTGGAAAATGGACAGCTAATTTCACATTTAAAAGTTTCTAATATAAGAATAAAGGAACTCAGCATGGCGTTAAGCCTGTGACTCACAGAATCATACAATAACTGAAGTTGGAAAAGTCACAACTCACTAGCAAACCACGACTAAAGCACACAGCTCAATACCTCCCACCAGAGAGGAGAGCATCCAATTATGAAGCTTCTCATCTTAACTCACAGATCACAGTGGAAGCCAAGTTTCAAAATCTGGCCTGTTTCTGCTCATTAATTCCAGAGGCTGTTTTCTTTGCAAGCTCAACACCACACAGTTATACAGACCTTGGGTTTTTATCAGCTCATGCTCAGCCACTGGCAAATGCTGTACACGCTGCACTGGAATTGCCTAGGAAATGACACCTCAGGATTACTGTAAGCTGTGCACACAAACACAGGACCATCCAGGCTGGAAGAGACTATGGGACACATCTAGTCCAACTTGCTACTCCAAGCAGGGTCCAGACTGAATGCAGACCAGGTTGCTCAGGTTTTTGTCCAGTTGGATCTTAAAAAATTCCAAGGATGGAGACTGCACAGGCACTCTGAACCACTGTTACAACCCTGAACTGCCTGCGGAGTGATAACTTTTTTCTTCATATTTTATCTGAACATCTCTATTTCAACCTCTGCCTGGAGCAGCACCGAATGCAGTACTCCAGGTTCTGATGAATGACACGTAATGGGCAATTCCACTTTCCCTGGATTTGCTGGCTGGGCTCCTCCTGACATGGCCCAGCATCCTGCCAGCACACAAGGTGGAGGGAGAACTTATAGCATATAATGGTAGAGGAGGAGCTACAGGAGTTCCAGAATGCACAGCCCTTCAAAAAGCAGCTTTGACCCTGCCCAGCATCCTCCACCATCCACATTTTCATTACATTTGGAAAAATTAGCCCAGAGCCTCCTATCAGATTGCAAGTAATTAAAAAAACAGTTTTACAGTATTGCCAGTAGAACTGTGATGGCAATGAAAGGATATGTCAAACAATTGTTTGATTTCTTATCTGTGTCTAACTGCAGTGAGTAACGTGTTTCTCCTATGCATAATACAAACACAAAGTCGAGTTCTGTTTTTCCAGGAGGCGTTTTGTTCAATTGAAGAAAAGAGATAATAAAGATAGATTTGTCAGACTTTAAAAAGCCCTTCAAAACAAATCCTGCTTCAGGGAAATCTTCTACTTAGTGAGGAGCTCCTGGAGCTGTTAAAAGTGAGCCTTGTTTTGTGCTCTGCCAATGATGATTTCTCTTGCCTCTAAACCAGTGTTTGGCAATCTGTATCTTGCTTCAAGCAATTTATTGTCAGTGGTGCTTTTTACCTGCTTTATTGGACAATCTCATCAACATAACTGATGGGAATTTCATGTTCTGTGCTGCCTAGATGCTTTCCCCCGCCACCCCTAAATGACACTACTTCCCTTTGCAGAAGCCACAATTGTTTTCAGGAATATTCATTACACGAAAGTTGAGAAACAGTAAAGACAATTGTCTGCCCTGAAGTTAGATATGCCTGATTCCTCAATTCTCTCTTTTATTAAGTTACTGTAGATTGAGATAGCAATATTGTGTGTTTATTAGGAGACCAGGTAAATGTGGTTTGGAGAATCTTTATTTTTAAAAAGCAAAACAAATATTTTTCTGTTAGAGCTGCTAGCAGATAAGAAAAGCAGGTATTATTCTCTCATTTTTTTAAAAAATAGACTAAAATTTCTGAAACTATTTAACTTTCCTTCTTTGCATGTTATACATACTTGGGGTTTTCATGTGTAATTGTTTAAAGATCTCAGTGTATCTTGTAACAAATTCTTCTCAATATAATACACTGATCAGATCCAGAGGCTGAAGCTTTCTAGGAAGTAATGCCAGGTTTACTGATGAACTTCAATAAAATGTTTTACTGCTGTTGTACATTTCTTTTAATTTCTTCCTATGGATTAAACTATACCGGCAGTGTTAAAAACTGTGTAGATTTTTGCAACATTTTTGTGGCAGGTAGTTTAAAGTGAATGTCTACTGGAAATCAAAGATGCCATACAGCTGGTTGTTTCCATTTTTAACATAAAAATTTCCTTGGGTTCCCCACAGCAGTGGTCTCGCAGTCTCCTCCCAGCCCCATAGATGCTGAATGCTCTCCCTCTTACAGAAACAAGAAGCACTGTCTGGCTCACACTTCCCAGTCACTCACACATGCTCCCTCATTTTGCCTTCCCCCACAGTGTTACTTCCCCGCCAAAAAATAAATTCAAGGTTCTGTTTAAAAAAAAATAAAAAAGGGAAATACTCATGGAGACACGTTGCCCTTGATCAAAGAAATTACCCTGGGTGGTCCACATGTTGCCAGCTGGGTGGGTATGTGAACTTTGGGTTGGATTAGTGGTGGTATTTTGTCTTCATGTACAAATAAATCATGTGGAAGAGTATCTTGAGCAAAAACATTTTTTACTTTGCTCCCATTTTACCATCCATTTATTTTTCAGTAGACATAAAGGAGAAAAAGTGCTGTACTTTTACTTTCATATAGATACATAAAATATATTTTAAGTTTCTACTTTTTACTGAAAATAGTAGGAGAAAGATCAAAGAAAAAAAATCATACAGAGATTATATGAGATCTGGTCTTACAAATCTAAGAGACAAAACGGCAATGATGAGAACTCACTTTCTGGCAGGTACCATCTCTTTACACACAGAAATCTACTAGCTCCTTTGCTTTACTTGATAAATGAAACACATGCTGGAGTTAATTATTTAGGCCAGGGCATTCTTCAATACCCAGGTGGGAGATAGATACTATTTACCTCTGATTACCATGAAAAAAAATTGATTTTTATTTTAATTTTCTGAAACATCATTTTATTTTGGTATCAGAGGGCAAGGTGGCTGTTAAAAGCATTAGTCACTAAAAGTAACAAAACGCAAGAGCAATTTTCAAGTAATTACTTAAAATAAATGTGCATTCCTTCTGACTTACAGAGCACTCAACTTCAGAGTGGCTAATGACAAAAATAAGAATACAGTGGAAGAAAACTCTGTTTATATCTCAGATTACAATGCATCCATCACCTCATCCCTGCCATACCTGTAGCCTGCAGCAATAATGCGTTGCCGCCGACAAGTCACTTATTTCAAAGCAGGTATCTGTGCCACTATATGCAAGTTGTAGAGACTCCTCATCTTCTCCCCATTCTAATCTGTATTCAGAGATGTCAGCACCAGAACATTCAGGACTCTGCAACAAAAATATTTATGTGGTTCAGTTCAGAAATGAGCACTTCAGCTCTCTGTGTTTCACTGGGGAAGGAATAAAGTACACAGAAAAAAAAAAATCTAACAACCACCCTCATTTTTAAATTAATATACCATTACTGCAGCAAATGGAAAAATACTAAATTAATGTTCCCTAGTAGGTTACTGAAACAAGACAATTCTGCACAAAAATTACCTGATTGAAATTCAGAGAAATGAGAGAGCATACGCAGCTACTTCGCTTTTCATCAGGACACTCAGGAATAAATTGTTTCTCCACTGGCTTGGTGGAAGCTCAATCGTGGAGGACACAAAAAAGCAACAATCTAGTGCAGTCTAGTAGAGTGATCAAAACACAGCTCTGGAGAGCTGGCCTTTGAGCCCAAAGCAGCCACTGAGAAAAGAACCTCAAAAAAGTGAGGAGCTGGCCCCGTTTTCAGTGAAACTCACCCATCAAACTAATGGTCCCAGTATGGGATATCAGAATGTGGATTCCAGCACATTAATGTCCACAATATCATGGAATTATCAAACGATTTGGGTTGAAAGATCCACTCGGAAGATCAACTAGTTCTAACTTGCCATAGACAGGACACCTTCCACTAGACCAGGTGGCTCAGGGCCTCATCCAATCTGGCCTTGAACACTTCCAGGGACAGGGGCATTCACAGCTTCTCCTGGCAATCTGTGCTGGTGCCTCACACCTTCACAGTAAAGAATTTGTCCCTAATATTTAATCTAAACCTGTCCTCTTCCATATACCCCCAGCAACTCCTTTATCTATGGAAACACAAAATGAGTACCTGAAAGTGCTGGAGATGAGCTAGTACAGGCATCACAGCATGGTCCCCAAAACAAAGTACTTAGTGTTTTTACCAGGACTACCTAGAGCTGCATTGTGTGGCCTGACACAGCTCTGGGAACCATTGCTCTGTGTGCAGAAGTGTGGCCCAGGATATGACAAAGACTTTGTGAATACAACATGCAAGGTGTAATTTCCAGTAAAAGGATCCAGAGCATCCCTGCACACCACAATGACCACCCTGCACACACACAAGGGCTTCTCTGGCTCTGCCTCAGAGCTTCCGCTGTTCTAGTAGGAGCATTCAGAACTGCTAAGCCAGATTTTTAAGACAACATGTAAAAAAGGTATCATAGTAGGGGCCACAGTGTGTTCTTCAGTCAGACAAAATACTCAACAGTGCATCACTGTTTTTCCTTCATATTCATTATCAGCCAAAAAAACGACACTCTTTAAGGAAATGCAATCCCTGCAAACCACAGTACTCCTACCACAGCTTCATTTTTAGCTAGCATAAACAAATATCTCCTGCAAATATATACAGAGCCTACCAGAAACACTGCTGCATCCTCTCATGGCCGGGGAGAGCAAATCCCTGGGCATTGGAAGGCAGTATTTAAAAGTTCAGTATGACTTCTAGCTCAGAGTCACAAAATGTTGCAAAAAATATCAATACTCCCAAACTTCACTTAATACCCCTGTTTCTTATAAAATTAAATTAAGATTGTGTTTGGATCTAGAAATGTTGTTAGCACATTTCTTTCTCAACAAGGGAATTGTTTTGAGGATGAACCCAACAGAAGCAGGGCTGAAACAACTGCTCAGTTTCTGATGAAAGTCTGTGGCAGAACTCCAGCCTCACTACTCCGTATCACAATGTTATTTATGGTAATAGCCTTTCCTTTCTGTCTTAATTACACAATTTTTTTTAGTAACACAAATGAACCCCCAAACATTTCAGCTAATGCTTATTTTAAGAGTCAAATGCCTAAGATCCTGGAGAATGGAGGAGGAATGAACACAAACTAGAATAGAAGTAAATATTTGGGGAAGAGACAAACAATTTTTGAGGAAAAAAAACCCACTACATTGTAAGCATTTATTCAGAGTTAATTTCATATCAGAGACCCCAGTTTCAGCCAAGATCAAATATTTGTCTTCATAATTCCAATTCAGGACATGCTGGCATGTTAAAAGCCTGCAGAGAATGCTTCTGCCTGACCAGTGCTCTATCATCTGATGCCAAGTGCAGGAGGTCTCATGTCTGAATCCTGGCCTGGATGACTCATGACCAACTTTATGCAATTCTTCAGAGAAAAGCAAAGAAGATGATTTTCTACAATAAAGCAGTTTCTGCATGTGGTTTTCTTGCACAAAAAGATAGTTCCCAACCAGTGAACAGCTCTCAATCTAGTTTTTGAGTTTTATGGTGACTGTATTGGTATGGGTGAGACAGAATTAACAACCAGGGCTCCTGACTTACCTCCCAGCTCACAAGTACTCGTGTGTCAGAGAGGAAGGACAGGGAAGGTGCTCTGCACTGGCCTGGAGGTCCTGCTGCTGTGGTGACCTCTGTAGCTTCAGAATATGGCCCGTACTAGAGGGGAACAAGGTATCTGTACATTAATATGCAAGTGTGCACTCATCTTACATTCTTCAAGGGTTTTCCAAGAACAGCACACAAACTTTTTAAATGCACTAAACTCTCGCAAAGACAGACTGGGATTACAGCACCCAGCTGGAAGCCCCAGAGCTCAGGAAAAGACCACATAAATGACAGCAAGTCAGAGGGACGTAAGCTCAGGAACAGGTAGACAGCCAGTGCATCTTCCTGTGTTGCAGTAAGAGCCCATGAAACCATAAACCACCTCCAATTTACCCCAAAGTGAGGATGTGCATTCAGGAACACTTTGTGTCCCTCTGCCTTACCTGAGCGCAATGTGTTCACATGCCAGTGCCAAAGCCTGGCATAACAGGCTTCTCACGGGTATAAGGAGGAGCACAGCAACACATACTGGAGTCCAAATCCAGCTTATTTTACATAAAATGCCTGTCACAAGTTAATTTTAAAAGGACAGAATGTGCTGGAGCCCCAGTCTGGTACAGCGTGCAGGGACACGCTGCAGACACACTGCGGACGGCTCCGCTCCACAGGCAGCTCAGCCAACTGCTCAGACAACTTCTGAGCCCTTGGTAGGAGAATAATTTAAATGCATATTAGCAATAGAAAAGCCAATTTTCAAGAGCCTGGAAAACTGGCTTCAGCCAGCAATGCGAGGACAGGAGATAACAGCAAAACAGCCTTTCTGAGGCCTCCTGAGTGGAAGAGTGAAGTTTGTTCAGTACATCCCTGAACTAATTAGAAATCGTTCTCCAGAACAAAGGAACTTCACTGGAAGCAATTAGAGGAAAAGCACTGATATTTACTTATTTTATAATGGAATGTTACTGAGTATGAAAAAAATGAGCCACTACAAAGGCCAAATGACACTGGAATTATGAATCCCAGAAAACCTCTCAACAGACTTGTTAGTATCTGTGCTATAGGGAAAGACCAACACTGATCACTCTGACTTTAAAAGAATGTATGGGTCAAAAAATCTCATTTATTGACTTCTGTTTGCTTTACCAAATGGAAGGAAGAATCTGGTAGAGACCACCCTTCCCCATTATGCATCTCGTAGGAAAACCCAGACCAGAACCAATGCCCTCATTTAACAAAGGGTGGGACTAGAAATGCTTTGGAACTTCTTCAACTGTTCTTCCAAAAAAAAAAAAAAAAAAGGCAAGGCATCATTTATTCAAAGCTACCATGTAGGCAATGGCTTTTCAAGTGTATTTAATTCACTTTTCATAAAAACCAGTGATTATTTTTATAACAAAAGAGTTGAACAGTCTTGAAGATTTTTCTAATACCTAACTTAAGTTTTAACAGTAAGAAATAACTTTCAACCTTTGTGTTATGTTTGTCATCAAGACTTCCTGGGAAGGAAGACATCAATGAATGTAGTTTTGCTGGGACTGCCTTTATGTACACCTTGGGAATCATGCTCTCACAAAGGCAAAACCTCACTGAAAAAAAAAAAAAGCTCTTTCTGCTGAAAAAAAATCACACAGAATTTCCAATATATTTGGGAAGGCACTTCTCCCAAGGAAATCATATAACAAAAAGCCCCCATCTATAAAGCACATACTTTTCAAATTAAAACAAAAAATCATCAGGAATGTGAGGTTTTTTTAAAACACATTAACTTCAGAGTGAAACTGCAGTACTTATTTTTACACAATTTAAAGCAAAAAAATAGGAAATGCAGTGGAAAGGAAATAAACAGATTCCCCCTTGTAAGCAGATACGACTTTTAGCAGGGATTTTGCACAGTTTGGTACAGCCAATTTTTTGCCAGTCATGTAAGTACCTCAAATTTCCCTGTAAAAGGAGATTAAGACTGTAGCTCTTCCTCCAAAGTTCCTTTAAAGCATTTCTCACATTATTTTCTTTTGCCCATCTCCCCTTCACCCTTCTGATCACCAGCACTAACACAGCCACTGTCCAGAACTGCCCATGTCAGGCTCGGCACCCTCTCCAGTGAGGAGAAGGCAGGACACGTACCCCGCCATCGTTCAGAGCCCGCACTCTGAACCGGTACGTTGCCCCAGGAAGGAGGTTGCTGACTGTGCACTCCAGGTCAGGCCCATGATACACTTCAGAAACAACTTCTTCAGGGGCTGTCATTTCCACACTGTACTCTGAGACAGGACAGCCACTTTCTGATGGAGGGACATCTAAAAGAAATCATACAATTTGTTAGTAACTTTAGGGCACGAGCCAGGAAAATTAATTTTTTGTTGTGGGCACCTTTTCCCCACCATGGAAACAATGTACTTGATAATATCGCATGTCATGCTTTAAGCCAGCACCACACAATTAACCTGTCTGGCATTCTGAGAGGCAATGTTCACCAAAAGGAGCACTGGCTTCTAGGAAACAACATGGTATCTTGGATGCACAGGTGAATTTCTATACTGGCATTGAAATGTATTTGACAGAAATTTTACTGATGTAGAGTTCAGCGTAACACAAATGATGCCATGAAGATACTTGGGTGCTGTAAGACTACCATGGTAAAAACTGCCTTTTATTCTGACAAACGTTAATTTTTGACAATGTAGTGTCATATCCATGATCCAAGTCCTTTCAAAATTACAGGTGCCCAATGGATTATGGGCGTTATACTGTGGATCAGGGTTTAAATGCCACCCCAAATCCTCAATATGTATAACTTTGAAGTTTTGAGTTAAGTAATATATTAGAAGTAGCAAAATGCTTCTGCTAAGTCAATATTACAGAATCACAGAGTATGCTGAGTTGGAATGGACCCACAAGGATCATCAAGTCCAATTCCCGGCCCTGCACAGGACCATTCACAAGAGTCACACCATGTGCCTGAGAGGATTGTCCAAATGCTTCTTGAACTCTGTCAGCTTTGGTGCTGTGACCACTGCCCTGGGGAACCTGTTCGGTGCCCAACCACCTATTACCTAATCTAAATCTTCCCTGATTGTAGCAGAATAAAAAAGATTTTGGTGTTTCTGCAATAAAAGGATAGATATTCTAATAGAGCTGATACTTCATAGTTCTGACAGAGACAGGTCCTTGCTAAAACAAAAATGAGAGCACGGTGTAAAGCCTAAAAGACAGATATGTTCAGAAACCCAACACAGAGATACTGCAGTTTATGAGAAGTTGCACTTCTGACTCACACAGACATCACTGGACTTTGCTTTGCCCTTCCCAGTGACCAGGACACACTGCAACTTTTCACAAGCAACAGAAATAAATGCTAAGGCAAGGTCAGCAACTAACCATCAAGATAAACTATTCAGCAGTGAGAAGCTCCACTGTCTTACCCCATTGTAGCTGTACTTCTTTGTGCTTTGGCTTCCCCAGGACCCTGGGTGCCCGGCAGTGCCCTGGTGCAACACTCAGCGTACGGACAGGTAAACTTTCAGAGCACTGGAAGAGAGCAGAGCTCCATTAGCTCTCTGGCATGGCTACCACCTACAAACTGAGGCATGGCTAGAAAGTGGCACAAGAAATTGTTTTCTACATCCACCACTTAGTAGAAATTTATGTAAACAATAAAGGAGAGGAGATGCTATCAAGCATGTTACTTACAAATGCAATTAATACAGTTCCTTCATCAGCATTCTCAAAACTGTAGCACATATGGGGCTATTTGAATTTTCCTAGTTTTTAAAATAATCAAGGCCCACTCAATCTTAAACAAGAAAAAATAATCAAAGCAGGATGAGTAAGGGTATAGGTAGTGAAATGAATTTAAATCAAAGAAGTACAGGAATCAGTGTCTGAAAATTGAATACAAAAATTTTAAAAATTCAGCCATATGAAAGAAAGATAACTGTTACAAAAAATTACTCCTTTCTGCATTTCCAGTCACCAGCTTCAGTCAGCACAGACTCATGCACATCAGATCCTGTGGCCTTTCCCAAGCAAGTGGGCACATCAGATAAACGTGATGGTCTTTTCTAATGTAAATATAAACAACTGTAGATTGATTTTGAGACCAAATCTCACCAAACTGCAGCTTGTTGAAAAGAAAATTAGGTGCACATAGAAATCTTCTAAAATTCAGCAACTTGGAGTGTAAGTTGAACTGCAATCAGTGTAGCTTTACTGTGCTACAGGAAAAACATTCCCTTTCTTCTAAATCAGAAATATTTTAACAAAAATTAGCAGATAAATCTCTGAAAAATATAAACCCAATAGTCCTTACTGTTAGATAATACCCACCTGACTGTGTCCACCAGTGCTGATACAGCATGCCCGGAGTTTATACAAAGTGCCTGGTTTCAAGTGAGTACAGGTATATTCTGTAGCCGAGCCACTATATGCCACTTCCCATTGATTCGCTAAAAATAAGATATATCCAGGTTCAAAGGAGTATATTGCAACAAGTTTAGGAGTGTCTATGAAGAAGTTAAATCCTTAATGTGGTTTTCCACAAATTATATACTTCAGGAAAGTCATTAGTGTTACTATCGCTAAGAATATTATTCCTACTTAAGGCTCAATACACATAGACACATACACAAATATATATACTCATAAATACTACATAATGTACAAAATATAAATATATATACAAATATAACTATTCCTAGGTTCAGCCATATAGCCTAAAATTTCACCAGTATTAAGAGAAAAAGAACAAACTGAAAAAGGACACACTACAAAACCTCCCCAAATCCAAATCGAACTCTTCCAGGAACCTCGAGAGTTTTAATTGTTTTATATTTTTTTGCAAATATGTAACTCAGCTTCAACCACATGTACAACAACATTAGGGCATTAATGATAATAACAATAATAGATCAGGGTTAGGACTTCTTTACAGTAGCCACAATGGATGGAAATGGAGACAACTTGTTTCAAGTTTACCTTCTGGACATCCTTGAGAAATCTCTAGTAGATACTTCAGGATTTCTGAACCACCATTATCCTGTGGAGGATCTGAAAAAATGAGGGATGTTGTTGATAAATCAAGATTAGGAGTGAAAGACAACAAAAATATTATAGAACCTCTTCCTGATTCTGCTCCTACTCCTTCACAGTTATTACACCAAGTAATGTGTGGCAGAAGTGGGTAAGAATCAGAATAAGGCATCTGAATAATGATGATCCATACAAAATGTATTGAAAAAAGCACTGAAAGAGGAGCCACCTCGAGGCTTGTCTCATTAATAAAGGAAACAGCTGGAATGATGATGCAATAGGACGTGAAATGGAAAATGCAAAGCCTGAAGATGTGCTTGAGTGGAAGCTAGTTAACAAAACCAAACATTTTTTTCTGAAAACACAAGAATTACCACACACCTTTTACAATATTAAAAAAATTAAGCTGTCAAGTTCTCCAAACTCATTTAACTTTGGACTGAAAGCAGCATGAAAAATCTAAGTTCTAACACATATTTACCTAATTTTGTTTGAATTTATTATGACCCTAAAAAGCTCTGCTACGAGAAACTGAACTGGCTTACCCCACTTCACACTAAAGCCATGAGATGTTACTGGCCCCTTAATAACGGGTCTGGATGGAGGTCCTGGCCTGTCTGGGCTTGTTGTGCAGACCAACACTTCGCTGGGAGAGCTCTTCCCTTCCACATTAGAAGCAAACAGCTGAAACAAAACCACAGGTTCACTCTTGTTTACTGTACCTGTTTTTCTGAAAGTTCTGCATGAGACTTCTTTCAGTAATTGCACACATGTCATTAAACTGGAAAATATGTCACATCCCAAAGTGTGTGGGATTAGATTGTCACGTAGTTTCTTTACAAACCACACTGATTTTTGCCCTCCCTCCATCAGCAATAGATCATGACATGTTTAAGATAATAGTAATGCTGATTTTTCCTTTTAAAAGAATTCCCCTTTTTAAATAAGTGTGGCAAGTTGCAGTTATTTGCTCACATAAAACCCCAAAAGATGACAATAACTTTGCCATATTTGTTTTGGAGGTATTTCAAACTGCTATTTAAAACAAACTGATTTAGAGTATCAGTAAATACAAAATTTGCTGGGTGCTTCACAGCATTTCCTTCATTCTGTAGAAGTGAGATAGGATTTGTGACCACAGACCATTTGAGGAGCAATGCAGCCAATTACAACCCCCCAACACCCTGAGTCACATTTTTACAACACTCTACCCGACTGCACATGGTACCGAGAATCATGCTCGTTCCATAAAAGGCTGACCAACACCATCTCCTGTGACAAAAGTAACAATACAACTAACAGTTTAATCTATTAGGTCACAGTACAAACTAAATTTGTATTTGATGACTAAGTTCTGGAGGGAGGACGAAAGGATTCCTACAGTGCCTGGGAAAAAACCCAACACAGAAAACACCATGCAACGACAAGAGGAAAAAGATTTTACCCTGAATTTATACTGTGTGCTTCTTCTGAGATTCTTCACAGTACAGGCTTGCTCCTCTCCAGTGTACTTTGGGTGAAACACGCTATCCTAAAAAAATCCAAACCAAACAAATTCCTGTAACTGAGGAGTCTGAGAAAGTGCTCCCTGTATTACAGTCTGTAGCTACAACACATCATAGCAAAGGAGCTTCATAGTTGAGTGCTTTTTTATTATTATTATTACTTTTAAGCTGCAAGGCCACAATAATTTTCCTATAGAGGCATAGCACAGCTGGTCTAAATAATGCAATTTTGCTGCAAAATAAGCACAAAACCAATTGTGGCAGTTTAACCTGTTACAGAACTGGAAGTGACAGATGATAGAACAGAAACCCACAGAGCAGCAAGAAAGACACAGCAGATTGAGCTGGTTAAGGACAAGCTGCCTTACATATTACAGACTCCTGTGCAGCTTTGTAAGTAATCATGGCTGACAGTACAGATTTTTAGCTAAGGATTCATAATTAATTCTGCTGTGGAGCAGAACAAATCACACAGCTCCATCCTGCCAAGTACCCAGTACTCCTGGAAGGCCCTCCCAAGCAGCATTCCATGTTGTTCTCAGTGATCTTCAATTAATAAATGAAAACTCAGTCTAAGTCATGCAATATATAGTATCACAACACTTACATTATCTTCTTCCTGAATTTCCAGGGTGTAAGAAATAACTTCCTCTGGTGTACATCCTTCTACTTTATTCCACTGCAATGAGATCCATGTAACACCAGCTCGAACAAGCCTTGGTGCAGAAGGGGTCTGAGGAATATTACCTGCAGTGTAGCAAACCACCTCCTGACTGTACCCACTGCTCAGAGACAGGGAAGGAGAAACAGGAATATTAAAGAATACAAACAAAAAAATAAAACTAAAAAACTCTAAGCCTTCACTGTATTTAGAGAAATATTTCACATTTTTAAAATATCTGGACAATGTTCAAATTGCCCAGGTGGAAAGGATGAACACCCACTCAGGAAATGCCAGAATTAAGAACAGAAAAAAAAAAATTAGGATTATGTGTCCTCACAGTCATTTTTACAGATCTCATCACAATTATATTGGGAAAAAAATATTTGATTGCCTAAAATTATTAACTTACTATTAACTGTGAAATAGAGGAAAATCCCATTCAACAAAGGGAAACTAAAATACAGGAAATAAAGGCTCCAAGCATTTCAACTTTTGGATGTTAAACTTGAGATGCACAGAATACAACTACTAGAAACTCAGAACACAACTTGATTTAAGCTACACCTTTGAAAGCTGAATTCTTCAGCAAATCTAGTCCCACCGTTTCAGACATCTCCCTCCAAAGAAAGGAAGGAAAACTTATCCAGTCCTGCCCATACACGCTCAGCATCACGTGGGAGCTGCCTCGTGCTGGCAAAGACACTTTCAAACCTCCATGATGGCTCTACTCCTTCCCAACTTCTCTGCCCAAACTTTTTTGCATTTTAAGCTGAGCGTAAAGTTGCTTTTTTGCACAGCTCAGGTTGCAATGACAGAGACCATCCATGCCCAAGGGGGTGCAGGCTCTCATCATGGTACATCCCAGCACAGACATTATCATGTCATAACTTCGAGTGCTTTCTATAGAATAAGCCATGTGCTGCTGGTGCTTATCTCGCAGATTAGCACAGAGCAGCTGACCCACAAATATAGTTCTTAGTTCACTCCCTCCTCAAAAGCCTTAATGAAAAAAACAGAGAGAACAAACACAGAAAGGGGGGGGTGGGATGTTGAAACGTCCTAAGGTATTTTAAAAATCTGGAATCTGGCAAAGAAAAGAGATGCCAAAACCAGGAACTTTGCACAAACCCAACCCCCTTCCAGTTGCACTCAACAGCTCCAGCTCAAGCCCTGCTCTCTGTCTTTCCAGATGGAGTATTATTTCAATAGGGAGGGAAGTAATCTTGCAAGACGTCAGGAAAAGGAACTTTGCACACATGAATAGTTTTAGTGCATCTCAGGGAAAACACAGGAACATGAATAAAGCAGCTTTTTAAAGCTATATATGAAAGGTCTGTGTTTTAGAAGAGAGAACAATACAGGAATCTCCCTCCACAAAACACACTGTTATATACCACTAGTGTTTCTTTTTGTGTCTCTCTTATAATAATGATTAGATCCTGTTTATCTAAGAAGGACAATAAAGGAGTACACAAGAGCACTGGATGTTTGGATTCTTCACAGCTAAACTTTTCCTGGCTTACTTTCCTTCCCTGAGCATAGGAGCACACACAGCCCCTGCAGCACCGTGATTCTGTGGGCACACTCTGGTTGCCAAGTGCAGAACACTTTATCCCAGTGCTTCCCAGCAGCTCTCCGAGGATGGAACTAAGTCTGATTTTTCACCATCTTCATTTGAGTGTATCTGTTAACACGCAAGGAAAAGCAGAAGCTAAACCCCATTTTTCACTGCCCTTGAGTGTTCCTGTCCTCTCTGGTCCTGGCTCTCTTCCCCTTCTTTCCCATCCCATCAGCCAGCC
This sequence comes from Calyptomena viridis, assembly GCA_013390005.1. NCBI lineage: Eukaryota > Metazoa > Chordata > Aves > Passeriformes > Eurylaimidae > Calyptomena > Calyptomena viridis. Next base: position 296,300 of record WEIV01002542.1, read on the forward strand.
CTGCCAGTCCTGAGGAAGAAGGAAGGGACTGTACTGCTGAAAAGAGACAGAAGAGCTTTGCTTTAAACCAGAAAAATAAATACATCAAGATTCCTTTCAAAATCTGTAACTCAACTTCCTCTTGCTTGTTTTTCTTGGTTCACAGAGGTCCCTAGTGGGAATTTTACATAACAGATGTATTCTTTTTGTATTAGGAATAGACCACAAAACACCATTTAACACCTCAAAAGGAGCCTATCTTAGGCTGACCTCCTCACGCTGAAGGTCCACAGCAATTCCCTGGGAGGTGAAAGATACCACCAGTGAAGGTGCGACTTACCTTAAAGGACTAATAATAGAGCCAGTGTCAGATATTTAACTCAGAACCATGAAGAGAAAAAAGTAAACAAAAATCCCCTCCGAAATTCCTCTTTGTGCTGTCATTGATAGTTAGTTTCAACTATCACTTTTCCTCAAGAAAGTGTGTACCTTGAGTAGCTTACCTAGTACCAATGTCGTTCTGGGCTGCTAATCTGAAGGTGTAACCCAAAGCTGGACAAAGCTTAGTCAGCTTGCAATGCTTCTGGCTCCCGAAGTAGCATTCTCTGAAACCACTGTTCCTCTTTCCCTAGAAAGAGAGAAATCCGTAATTGGATTGCTACAAAACAAAAGCACCTGGTGCTTATTTCAAAAAGCTGTTAGATGATACTAGAATTCAATGTTTTCATGTGGGCACTGTGCAAAGGAAGCTGTTTAAGCACTGACAGCACTGCTATACTCTGAAAACCACACAGATCAGATCAGCACAGCCAGCCTGCTGTAAGAGCCCCCCTCTTCTCAGACCCATATATTCATGAGATGTAGCTACAGCTCCTGGCATTTTCCTTGAAATGCAATTTATCCTGCTCATTAACAAAAAAGCCAGCAAATCAAGGATGAAATTCATCTCTGAATCCGCCCAGTCACAGAGGCACAGGAATAGTGCAGCCAACACTTCTTGCAAGCACTACCTTCCGCATCTCTATTCCTCCCTGGTCCTTCAGGAATTCTCTATCCCACAAGAGGGCTCTCGCTCCCCACGGTCTAGCCATGGCCAGGCCCAGCAGGACAAACCCGGGTACAACCAGCCCCTTCCTCTGCTCTCCAGGGCAACACAGATTTAATCATCACAGAGGAATATTTAACGTGCCAGTTCTGCACTGATCCCACTGCTCGGAGCACACAGCACGTGATGAGTACAGAGGATTTGTTGGAAGTGTACAAGTTTGTTAGGAAGCTTGGATGCCAGAGGGATGGTTTATGGGACCTGAAACAATGACCCATCCTGACAAAGCCAAGATGGGGCAGCAGCCAGAGAGGATATCAAGACACTGCTCTAGCTCCCAAATCCTTCTAGGTCCAAATCCTTTGTACTTTCAGGTACAAATCAGCATGGCTGAGGACAAGGACACTCAGAAGTTCTCTCCCCCGCCCCTTTTAAAACCAAACCAAACTCTTTTCAATCCACCCCCAACTGGTACATGCTGGGGTACAAATTAAGCTGAGCTGTTTAAAGGACACATTGAAACAACAAGGAATATCTGGTCTCATTCTATGCCACATGTGAGAAATGGTCAATTTGAAATCTTTCAGGAAAAAGGGCATGGATTACTCAACTCTTCATAAATAATATCTACCAGAGCTGAAACAGTTTAAGAGTCTTTAAATTTCAATACTTGAATACAAAATTAATGGACAATTACATTATGAAATACCCCAGAGCACACCAGAGTAGAAGCCTGCTGGCAAAGGACACCCATGGGCTCCAGCTGGTGTAGGAAAGAGTTATGCTCATTTCTGCGACTACTTCTGTTCGAAAAGGCTCCGCTATGCCATTCACTATCTTTGGCACCCGTCTCTACAATTTTTAATTATCATTTTATTATCTATATGGGTATTTCTCGCTGCAGCCAACAGCTTCACCTGCTGCTGCTTCCTTGGGCTTGCTCTGCATTCCCATACCCCATTCTTCCTCCACGATCAACACACAACATCAGCACTAAGGATCTCAAAAATGCCTGAGTGGGACATGCATTTTTCACTGGCCCATTCTCCAGTACCTATCAATTTCTACCTCTTCTCCTTCTGACTGTAACACAGAAGGAAAAACTCCCTGAAATGTTTCTGGTAAGTCTCTAAAATGTGTTTATCAAGCTAGAAAACAATCATGCAGATCTCCAGCACAGAACAATGTGGAGGCACGAAAGAGACATTTAGCACACTGGCAAACAGCCTTAACTTTTATTTATACAGCGTGAGCCTACACTTGTTCTAGAACTTGGTTTTATACACAATCTCCTTCAATTTCACCCAAATGCTCCAGCTGTAACATTACTCTATGGCTCAAGTAAATTAAGGTGTGGAACTGGAAGAGAATCACAAAACATTTTGTAAATGAGAAAACCTTTTCAGATCTAAATTTCCTAGTTATAGAGTTCTATGACAGAATTACTTTAGGACCAAAGTAATAGGTGACCATACATCCCACCTTAGCAATAGTGTATGTAAAATCCAGACTACACAAAACCTTATTAGAAATCCTATGCTTCAGTAAAATATCCACTCGTCAGTGCAGGACTACTAAGAATAGACTTTTTTCTCCCTATGCAAACTCTTTTATAGGTTGAGTTGCATTATATTAATTTTGCTCCAACTCTTTAATGACTTCATTACTTATAAACCATTGAAAACATTTATTTTCAATTTCTGCTTAAGAATACATTTTTTTTTTAGTAATTTTTCTATCCTTTTTTCAAGAGAAAGTGACCAAATGCTGTGGTCGATACAGCAAGGCTGGCTAAAAAGCAAAGTCATGGAAAATCTCACCTGTAGCACAATGCCTGAACTGAGAGCAACGGGCCAAGGAAACTCATTTGTGAAACTGGTGGGTTAAAACCTTGCCAAGACTGTCAAAAATTTAAGTTATCCTCAACTTTATAACAGTACAAACTCTGATATTGTATATACTTCTCTTCTAGAACTGGTATGGTACATTCTCCAGACTCACTCAGAGACCAACTGGTATTCAAATTACTCAGACTGGCTGGTATTTTGGATTCTATTGGCACTAATTGGAGAGGCTGGCCGATATTTCTAATTATCCTGGCATTAATAGCCTGGAAATAGCCTCTCCGCTCCTTCTCTCCCAAGATTTATGAAAGCACTAATGCTGGCATAATTATAGACAGGAACAACTGGCAGGCTGGTACTGGCTGCCACCCAAAAGTCTTACAGCTTTCCCAGAATCCTTCTCCTATTCTTTGTACACTCGGCATCCAAGTTTTTAATCCTTTAAATAATGTTTCGTAAGTTGCTTAAAATACATTGTATCATTTCCGCAAATATTTCTAATCCCCAGATTTCAGAGGGAGAGCACTGTTGGACTTCTTCAGCCCTGCTTTTTCCAGCCTCCATTCCCTATGCTTCTCCAGGACAACCCACACTGTGATGATCACCAGCACCTGTTTGAGGAGAGAAGAACAATTCGGCTCCACAAATTCCTTACAATTTGCACAATACTCTAACACAGCATTTAAACACAATTTTTAAGACTTTTGCCTGCTATTCCAGCTTTATTTCAAAATACACACTCAACACAGGGTACCTGATTGTCTCTTGGAGAGTGTATTTATTGAACAAGGTTTTTGAGAATTTAAATGGGGTTTGTTGACTGCATCCCTGCAGCACATACAGTAAATAAACACAAAAGGAGGAACAGGCCACTGCAGGTAAAGTGATACAGGAATGGAGCACAGCCCTTCACCACAGAAGTATGAAGCAAAGCTGCCAGCATCAGATCTGCAACTAAGAGGCAGGATGGACATCTGTGGCCACGCCAGCATTAGCTGCTGTGTTTGGGTCATACTGGCAATAAAAAGGAACAGACTGATATTCAATCTGACACTGAGTTGCACAGCAAACTGTCAACAATTAGTGTAACACATCCTAAGATCTCTGCAAAGCATTTACTGTGCAAGCTCTTATACAAGCAACTGAATTTTCTGTACATATAAACATTTAGAAGACAGCAAAGGACCTAAGAAACATCCCTAAAATTTCCCCACCCCCAGTATTATCCAAGGCTCTCCTCTTCCATGTCTCACAGGAATAGCCCAGCCTCAGACTTAAGGGCAGGTAAGTGAACAAACACAAACATGGAGCTCTGGCTATCCAAATTCCAGTGCAGCATCACTGAGATGCTTGGCTCATATTATCAGCTGATGTAATGGTGTCAACTGGTGCTGGTACAAACAAGCAAACCTATGCTACCTTGGGAAATTTAAAACTTTGTGGCAGAACAAAATTATCTCAATTTATGTATATATACACTTCATTATTAACTATCCATCAACAAATCACTAAATAACATGGTGTTGTATCAGTCTCTCTCAAGTAGATTAAAGTGAGCTGCTCACTGGATGAGAACTAAAGCTGCTTTGAGTTGTACACAAAACAGGGATACGCAGTGCATGAGAGGGATGTTCTTGTCTCTAGCTCAGGAACATTCCTCCACTTTCCCATAGAGAATGAATAGGATACTCTCACTGTCCATATGCACAAGAGAAACATTTACTTACTACCACTTAATCACAGAACAACCATTTCACATCTAATTAGTAACAAAGGCCTGATTCTCAGAGCAGTGCCAGCAGCATTTTTCAATGCAGTTATAGTTTACTGATTTTGATGAACACTGGCATCAAGAGAAAGCATCACCTCCTTTAGTCATATTTTCTGTTTGGTATATTATTAATGCTATTTGTTTCCAATTAGCCTTTTGCTTACTCTGAATAACCAATCCTGGCACCAAGTCATCAATTGATTAGTTCAGGTCTGTAAGTTCAAAGTTTATAGCAAAAGAGCCAGAAGGTGAAGTTTTCCTTAATTATTAATTTTAACTAGTTCTACTGGCAATCCTAGTACCTGAGGTGCAGGCTGTTGATATCCCACTGGATTGCTAAATACCTGAGAAAATGGACTTACCCTAACTCCTTTGAAGCCAATAATTCAAAGACTTACATCAGTAATGGAGAAGTATTTCTGTTTTCTAACTTTAATGTAACACCACTCACATTACAAACCATTTAATCCAAATTGGGAGGGAAAAAGGTGGAACAGCAGGAATAGCTTTGTCTATTGATGATCTTCCAGAGCCTGTATGTCAGGAAAAACCCTCAAACTCAAACTGAAGCAGCAGCTGGGTAGAACTGTCATAGTAACACATTAAGCAGCATAACCTTCTAGAATTTCCCACCTCGCCTAATCCTAGGGCTGTAAAACATAGTACTTCTGCTGTTGCTTTACAGCAATAATTATTTTTTCTGCATACACAAGTGATGCTACCCAAGCTCCTGGTTGCATTTTACATGCTAAAAACTGTGCCTCTGCCCTGTAAAAACAGAAGGAACCAGGTGAGATACTGCTGAGCATCTGACACACTCAGTTCTGAACTGCCGCAGAGAGAGACAGCCTGTGACACACCACCTGGGAGCACAAAGTGGCTGCTGGAACCCCTTCCTTGATAGGTAGCACAGCTCCAGCTGGGGGAACACACTGGTGTGACTGGGATACAGCTGGAGGTGCTTGTCTGAATGCCTCCACCACTCCCCCACACCTCCTGTGCCTGATGCTAGTTTTGCTTCCACAGTCTGAGGCTACAGCCTTTGCACAACAGCTTTCCAGGATCTGCACGTGGTGAGGGCTCTCCCCAGCTCACTTACACACCATCCTTCCTTAGGAAGGGACTTGACTTCCCAGGCAGGCTGCAATTACAGGGTGTTTTTCCAATTTTATCATCGGATAGATTTCTTGTTCTCCACTCTCGCAAAAGCCCACTCTGCTTTGCAGCCACGACTTAATTTCCTTCTGAATGCTGATTTTCCCATGTTTATATTTTATCCTGTGTCCTGTAGCTAATGAATGCTGCTCTAGCTGAGATCTGGCAGGGCATTTGCTGTTGCCTGGCAAGTGTTCTCCTCTGCTCTGATGTATTTATTTCTTAATTTCACTGGGACAGTGTGGCATTGTGGAAAAGTCAGTGCTTTTACTTACATAAAACCAAGTGCAAGGGTACAGGGCACTGCAAGTAAATTCTCTTTTGTACTTAAGAGGCGTAATTCCAGTAGCTAACTGCACTTCATGTTGGAGGTACAATTTGCCATGGCACCTGAAAATGTGAGTGGAACATCCTACCGAGATCACCATTGCACGAGGTGATGCTTCTGCAGATCCAGGCACAGCCAGCCTGCATCTTCAGACTTTTTCTTTTTAATAAGTCTTTTAATTCAGAGCATCGAAATCACATTTCTGTCTCATATCAGAGGAAAAAGCATCTTTAGAGAAGCTACACCTGTGGCATTAACTGTCTCAGAACCTGATAGCTACATTTCAGCCAGGAGTCTTGTCAAACCGTTGGACATGTACCAAATTAATTTGTGCAGGGCCATTATTCTTTCCTCTGTGCTGGCTAGTTATCCATTGTGATCTCAGATTTCAGGGCTGTTATTGAGAAAACAAGGTAATTAAAATAGACAGGCCAAGGGAATTTGGATGCCTTAATTTTTTCCCATTGGTACCTGAGCTATCCTAAACAAAACTGCTTTTGCCCTGTGAAAAACAAGTATCATAACCATTCTTTATGAAGACAAAATTCAGTATTAAAGGCTTTTAGGATTGCCTTTTACATATGTATCTCTCTAAAAAATTACACCTAGGCTCCATGCAGACAAAATGAACATCAAAAGTATTTGCATTGTATTAATGGGTCTGGTGGTGGTCTTTCTTCTAACAAGACCTTCTGTGGCTTCCCTTTCCTTTGTGGCCTGGAGTCATCCATGTTTCCACTGCTTCACTGCTTAGTGCTGTTATCTTCCCATGGCTCCAAGTTACTGGAAGCCTTGCAAGAGATCACAAGTGCACAGTCAGGTGTCACAGAAGGTGTAATGGGATCGTCCTGGCCTATCCTTTTGGAGAAATCTCTAATCACTTTTCCAGAACCCCACACCTCTGCTTTTTCCTTTCTTCACTAATGAGCTTTCCCCTTCCATTATGCAGAGAGGGAGAGCAAGTCATTCTGAAGTTATTGTTTTCAGTTCAGAGGGTTTCTCACCATACAGACCCCACTTGCTGTGACAGTGCATACAAAAAATATTTGCACAGTGAGTGGTTCCAAACACCCAACACACAGCAGAATGATCTGGGAATGTGTTTTTAGTGCAATGATGGAAAACTATTCACAACAGAATACTCCTTTCAGAATATTTTTAGACTATGAACAATCTCGAGATGTTTCGCTGACTGTACAACCAAAGTTGTACAAACCAAACCTGTCACAGGCTTCATTTCCTGACTCATGACTTTTTTTTATTCACGAGTTGCCCAAGCCCTTTCTGTCACCCATTATGTATTTTTTCCTTTGAATATGATACTCCCTGATTCATACTTTCTGGAGAAGTTTGCATGAAGCAAAAGAGGCGGCAAGGAATTAGGGAACAGAGGAAAGATTCTCAAGAATCCACCTCCAACAAATCCTCCACATCATCTTGTCAGGGCACTCTCCCCAACAATTCTCACTAACCATGTAAGACATGAGAGAACTTATTTCCTTTTGCATCTGAAAGGGGAATAATTGCCACTATGCAAAGGACACTTATTTGGCCCTGAGTACATCCTCTGTAGAGAGGGCTGCAAGATCATGGCTTTTCTCCTCTGAGGCAGGACCAGTGTTTTTCCTGCACTCAGAGCAACCACAAGAAAGAGATCAATGACAGAACTGTAAGGTACATCACAAGTAATTAAATAATAAGCCGTACTAATTGACAGATAAAATGTACTAAATGAGAGAGAAAAGATTTCAAGAGTACAGAAGCAGAACATTATCTCTGTATAAAATAAACAGAATGGAAAGTTTTCCCCCTGCAGCCCCTTTCAACTTTCCAACTCTCTACCTAATGTCATCGGGGTTTCATTTTCCTAATTCTACTTTCTCCTGTATTTAATTATTTTTCTTTACTCAGCAAATCCTTGTAAAGTCTGAGTGCCACTTACTTGTGTATTTATTTCAACTAGTTACTACTTACCTCATCCCACTCCAGAAGGTAGCCGGTGATTTTTGAACCATTATCAATGGGTGCCTAGGAACAAAAATAAACAAAAGGTGATTTTGGGAACAAGAGAAAACTACTTCGCCATCCCCCAGGGAAATGACTACAATTTCAAGTGAAACCAAAGCTTTGCACATGGTTTGGCAACCTCTTAACAAGCACCAGGAAGAAGCTGGATGTAATGAAACACAAGCATTTTAAAAGTCAAGTCAGTGCACAGGAAGGGATTTGTCAGAGTAGAGCAAGCTCAAGTCCTTACTGAAAAATTGCTGTCTCAGCTTTCAATTATTTTCAATATTTATGCTCACTGTCAGTAAATTCTATTTTCCCCTGCTTTCTTGCCCGATCCAAGCGTTACCTACCTTCCACTGTAAGGTTAAGGAGCTTTTGGTCCTGTGAGAAGATTTGGGTGGGAGGGGACACTCTGGTGCTGAGCTGTGAGTGGTGAAGCTTACTGGCTCTGAGCAGGACCCCTTTACTGAGTTGTACATTGCATATACCCTGGAAACAGTATTCAAATGGGTTATAAATATGCTGACAGAGTGGCACTGCCTCAGCCACAATATTTTACTTCACTTTATACAAGTACACACACACAAAAAAAAAAAATCACAGCAGAAGAGGAACATTACAGTGTTTTGTACAAATACTCCCACAGACCACTGAGTTACCTTCACCATCTTTTCTTTCCACTACTATTTCCTTGCCTAGTGCCGGACTTCCACACACCATACTAAAATCCTCTTCACAGTAGTACAACAGAAAGTATGAAACCATGAGAAAAAAACTCTAATGCCCGGTTTACACTTGATTCACGTGTACCATGTTGAGTGGTGGTAACTGCTGGTCTCCTTCCATGGGTACAAATTCATCCTACATTGCTCAGGTGTCAACACTTAGTGGAACTCCATGGATTAGAACTAACTCAGCTCAGCAACATTGCTCTGATGAACTAAAAATCTTCAAAGCAAATTTGATTTCAGGCAAATCCTTTATATATCAGCATAGAGGGGGATATACAACACCAAATCATGTGGGAAAGCAAATATGATATAGTTGAGCACTTCCTCATGAGGTGCTTTTCTCCAAAAAATTAATGATGTTATTTTCTCCCTTCACATTTTCCATGCAGCAAAAGTGCAAATTGGAAGTCTTCCACTCAAAAAAAAAAGTTCAAACCATGACCAGACGATGACCTCTGAGTTGGATGTAGCTATTGTATACTTGAATGCAGAGCTAAAGAAAGGGCAATTTCTAAATTTGTTTTCAGTAGATAAGAGTAATTTATCTACAATGGCCACCTATGTAGAATCAAGCCTTTTGTGGGAGGTTGACAAGAACTGCTGTAGTGCTGCTTTACCCATCACCTGTTAGCAGTCAGGAGTGAAAACAAATGCAATTAATTAATTGAGTCTGCATCTGGCAAGTGGTTTGTATGTGTGGTGGAAATGAGTGCAGCCAAGCATCCAACACAAGCCATAAGGGAATATAACTATGAGAAAATGAGCTTGAAGGGCCTCTTCTGCGTGTCACTGAAACACTGAGCACAGTCAGCTCCGAAGGCACCGAAACAATACACCTCAAGGAAGGCAGGCAGTAAGTTCAGAGTGAACCAGGTCATCCTGGGTGCCCAGCAGGGCAGCAGAAAGCACAAGCACCTTGTCCAGTGGAGACAAAGCCCTGAGAGATGCTGCCAAGGTCAAGTAGACCCAAGGCAATCTGCCCAGTAACTGCTGGCCCTATAAATTTCTTTACTCAACAGATTTATTTCTTCACAGTTGTTAATATATAATGCTGTTTCAGTGAAGAAAAAAACTGTCGTGGAAAGCAAACAGGCGGCTTGTTCAGTGTCAGCTTGCTCTGCTACAAACACATGCTGCTGCTTTGGAAGGCTGGTTTTTACAATTAGTAGTCACTTGTTTCTAAACAAATTGTTTAAAACTGCTAATTGTTCACAAACTAGTTATAATTTGCAAATGTGCAGGAGGGTAGAGGGAGCTGTAGGCAGGGAGGAGGAAGTCTGCCAGGATGGGGCAAATACCCACAATGCCCTAAAAATAACCAAGACATCAAAACCAAATTGTGCATGGTGACCACCCTGGTGTTTGAAGTTGGCTTCAAAAGAGATGCTCAATGCTTACAGCAGGAAGATCAACATCTTTACCATCTTCTCCTTGTTACTGTTCCTGAATCCTGCTATGGCCAGGATTCCTGCCCAACCAGGGAGCTGCATCTTTTCCTTATTTACCTCTGGTCTTGTGCTTCTACTTGAGAAGTTCATTTTAGGGCTCCACTAGAAATTACCCTTGAAAAATAAAAAGGATCTGTAGTACCAGAGGAAGATGGACATATTTTGGTGTTGGATCTTTTTTAGAGCTCAAAAGCAAAGTGTTTGTTCTTTAAAGTTTCACTAACAGGAGCAGCCTTGATGTGAGACAGCATGCCAAATCTAGCCCTTCTCTGGAAAAACAGAAGGGAACAATACACGAGTGAATGAATTTTTTTAAAAAGGATATTGAGGGTAAGTGAACAGGATGTGAATTTGAAGGCTTGGCTCATGAACTAAGTCTTTAAAAAAAGCAACATGAGCAGGTAATGCAGACAGTGTCAAAACCATCAGGGAGCAAAACTTGAATGTGTTACAGTTAATAATAGTGTAAAACGCATTTTCAAAAGCAAAGAGAAATATGCCCTGAAAATATCAACACAGGTCAATGTGAATCCACTTTTTTCTTGGAATAAATGCTGGAATTACTATCGGCAGATGGATCTGTAATCAGTGCATTTACTTCTCGAAGCACAAACTACTTATGAAAAAGGTGTGCTGGAGTACTTTCAGTGCAGGCACCTATGTTACAGTAGCTGAAGAAAGACCAGCTGCTTGAGTCAAATTTTTAAGCAGCTTCAGTTATCCCACTTCCATACACAAGCACTTCCAAGGCCTGTTATCCATACAGATAGAAATACAGATATGTAGATGTCTTTTTTCCTCTTACTATAGCAATGACAGCAACATGACAGAAAATATATTGTTCCAAAAGCACTCTCATCATCAGTCCAAGATAAAATCTATTGTAAAATATTTAGAAACCACCAAAACCCACACTTACAGAGGTAACAATGAAATTCTTGAACTACACTGAATATTTTGTTAACAAACTTTCACATTATTTCTCATAGAATTGAAGAGTTTATATTTAAGTGACATTCGTATTGACACTAACTCACCTGACGTGATAATCTGTTGCTGGCCTAAGGTCCTTCAGGTTATATTCTAATTCTTCTCCACTGTAGGAAAGAAGCCCAGACCAAACAAATTATTAAATTACGAAAAGGAGTATAACACTTAGCACAGCTAGTGACTTTCTAGTGATATTATAATTTGAAAGAAGAAAAATAATCCCACCAAATAAAAAGAGTAGCAAACAATATACCAACAATCACTTCAGGTTTCTTAAAAACTTTAAAAAGCTCCATATACACAGAAGAAAAGAATTTATCATCCTATTTGATATGGTAAACCAGCTATATGGGTTTATTTCAATGCTATCTTTACATTTTGCTATTTGCATAAAGCACATTGTGGTTTTCAAGTCTTCCAGAGCTGAAAAGAACAGAATCTAAACATTATTTTTATACTTTCTGCACATTCTCTATTTCAAAGTACTTTATAAAAAGTGAGCCATTGAACTTCAGAGGAAGAAGTATAGTTTCTTGCACAAATGTTCCACTTATTTGCTTTCTCCTCCAGAACAACGCTCCCTGTGAGGATCACAGCAAGGAGACTTTAATTAATGCCTAAACAGCTGGACCCAGCTCTCCTTTAATAATAAGAGAAGTAAAAACACAGGGTTTCAGACATTTTAGGGAAAAAACCTGCAAATAAGCTATTAATTTCAAATGTAGCTAACATGGTTAAGGCTATTCTTTTTCTTTCTGGCTTGTTTTCTGGTAAATGAACACTGGGCTCAGTCATGTGTTGCCAATTCTGTGAAGATTAAGGTACGGGTCAGTGCTTAATAAGTAATAGCCATTTCATGTAAAAGTTTGGCTTATTGATGATTTATTAAAATACGGGAAACAAGAAAGCTCTCAATTTAGCATAAAGAAGTATTTCCTGACTAGCTGGACAAATACAGGGAGATGTCTCAAAATCAAGAGAATAAAATCTTCCAGAAAGCACATGGCTGCTGGGTTACCAAAAATACATCAAAAATTTTTTTTTTTCATATAATCTCTGATTTGCTCTGCAAATCCTTTTTTTTTCCCCTTCTGAAATGAGTGCACCTCCTTGCAAAGGCAATGTATTCAACATATTGCAGACTGTCTTCTGCCTATAGTAATAACAATTACTGCTGCTTCCTGATGGAATGTACCACATCAAGCTAATGGCTGCACTCTGGCCAGCAGCAGGAGACACATCACCAGCAGCTTTAAAACAGATGCACAACATTTCATAACCAGGAGAGTATGTGCAGCCATCACACCAGCAAGCACAAGAAGTACTAGAAGGTGTCCTTCCAATTTTAAGAGCTCAACAGCACATAGTTAACTACAGAGATGCTCACACTGGCTCACAAATAGGCAGCATAAATGCCAGGAAAAAAAAATAACATCAGGCAGCCTTTCCCCAGTCAATGCCTTCTTTTTGTGTTACCCAAGATCTGCGTTCAGCATACCAAGAGGAATACCCTTAAGAAAGGAGATGGCTTGGTCTCAAAAGGTAATTCCATAAATGCTTTATCACCTGGAATTTATTTAATGAGATTTGGGAAGGATTAGCTATTTCACAATAGCCAAAGCCACATCTCCAAATTTTCTTTCCTAGACGTCATTAGCAGGCGGAAAAAAAAAGGCCTAACACCATATGTACTTGATCACAGAATGAGCTCAGAGGATCACTGCAAGGAGACACAGAGAAATCCCTCAGAATTTTACTGAAGACTGCAGAGAGCCAAATATTTGGGTTTTTCTGGGGAGCCTCTACAGCTTACTGATTGCTGTATTCCCTCCTCTGCTCATCTAAGACACTACAAAGCAGTAAAGGCCTCAAATTTTGTTCGCTAGCTGAAATAACAAGCTTTACTGTTCTAAATTCTGCAAGTCCACACAAAATTAGCCCATTAGGAAGGCAGCTATCCTGCCTGTGTGGCGTACATGAAAGGTTCTGACATTTAGCATAAAAGTAACCTTTTCATTGGCAATGGGTGAGACAGCATGGCATGCAGGATCTGCCACGTGCTGGGGAGCTGGGATGGGATGGCAATTAGGGACCTTGTGACATGCACTCAATCAGCTCACTGCAAGTTCCTCCGGTGAGTGCTGATGGGACAGTGAGGGAACAACTAGGGGGTGCTCAAACGTGCCTTTCTTCTGTGACTGGTGGGCATGCCAAAATACACCCTAAAAAGCTCAGAGAATTTATTCCTAATGAAAATACAAAAGTAAAGATGACGTTGTTACCTGTAAATTATCTTGTATTTTCCATCCCTCCCTTTATCCGATAAGGCAACCTCGTAGGTACAGGTGTAAGGCAAACTGTTGTTGTGTCTATCTGCATTTAGGCCAGTGGGAGGTGACCAGGAAAGTAAAACTGTTCTTGCTTGAATATTTGTAACCTATAAAAGCAACATCAGTTACTTTGAATTCCAAAGAAAAAACATTATCCTCTTAAGTTTTTACTTTCTGCCTGCATCTTCACAACCAATTTCTTGTAAAATAGAAATTTTAGAGACAGAGTTGAAAAGTAAAGGGTCAGAAATTATCAACAACGCAAACAAAAATACAGATTCATGGCAAACAGTAATCTCTAACAGATGAGGAATACAGACAGATTTCCCCCTGCAGTGAACTGGCTCATCATTGTCTGAGCATCCAAAAAAGGATGCCTCATGCCCCTCTGGAGGTACCTGCTGCTGTGGCCATTACAAAAAGGAACTGAAACTAAGTGGAACAAAGACTTTATCTTATAGATTGCTTTGTACACAATTACGTTTCTAAAATTTTCATTTTTTTCCCTAATAAAACTCTGATGGCTTTTTCAGTAATCCTGCTCCATCCTGTAATTTGAAACTGTAAGAATTCAACAGCAAGTAAGTTAAAACCTCCAATTTAATGTGCAAATTTACACTGACTCAAAAGCAAAAGGGAAAATCGTAATAAAGTCCAACTTGTCAATTAAAAATCACAGTGCATCACAATCACTTTGTGCCCTGAGATAAACACTGCATATGTGATCTGCAGCCATCCATGGGTGCAACACCTCCACGGCAGATGGGTGAGGATCATCTTTTAATTAAACATAGAAAAAATACATCAAACCCCTGCACCAAAACAATTTTATGACTCCACCAGTGGAGCTGTATTCTTCTGGAGACCCAGGTCTACACAACCCCAGAGTGATCCATCTTACAGAACTAGCATTGCTTTCCTCACCAGGAGAACCACTGAGACATCAGCTGCCTGTACTCAACAGCAGCTTCCCAGAGAAGATCCTCCTATTATCAAGCAAGAGAGAAGAAAAAAATCCCCTATGCCACTGTCTCAAAAGAAAAAGAAATAAAAAGCAATAGTTGCACTGGCTATCTGGGAAAGGCAGCACATTTTTGTACATGCCTGCTGGAAAAGCCCATGGAAGCCTCCAAGCCTCAAGTGCTCTGTCACAAACTCTCCACTTTTCATCATGAAAATAATGATGTTTCTCCTTCTTAATTATAGTGAATACATAAAGAGTATTTTTTTAGTTACACTCTATGAGGAGGAATCAAAGACCGAGGTTCTATATTCTTTACTTCTCCTACACATCAAATTTCACTGGTTCTATACTTTTAACAGATTTTTGCAACACACAGAGCAAGATAATATTTTGGAAGGTGTAAGATGAGTGATGCAGGTTACACATTTCCTAACTTTTGCTGAGACAAGTGAGACCCCTTACCCATAAATGTTTTGGTAACCAAGTATTAGCAATCAGCTTTCAGGGACTGTTTGCTTACAAATCTGGGTTCTGGGTATCTTTATATAATGGTGAATATTTAACTTCTTGCTTGAAAACACATTGCTACCAGCTCATGAGCACTGCAACTGTTGCATCTGATACCCATATTATCAAGCAGATTCTTTCTGAGCAAGTCATAAATCCATTCTTAACAGACAAGTGGGTGACACCATGAAACATCTCATCACAAACACTGTGATCTCAAAAGTTAAAGATTTTAATTTATAGCAGCACACTAGAGTCTTGCCAAAAAAGAAAACCTTTGTTCAACCGAACATGAAAAATAAGTTCTACAACAAGAAAGTTTAAGTAGCATCGAGCTTTCTTCGTAAAAAATATGGACATGCAAACTCTTGTATGAATTTTCATGACATTTTTTGTTTTCACAGTGTTTTCATATTTTTCTGATGCTATAAAATCAATGTTTACTTCAAAAACTTAGACCAGAGAACACCAATACTGGATTAGATAGCTTATAAGACACTTGAATAGTTCAAGTAAGACAGGTAAGTTATATTTTCGATATATACACATACACATGCGTATGTGAATGAAAATGTGGCAAAGATATTTAGAGCTAAAAATCTGCATTTTAAATAATATTTTGATCAGAAAACTGAATAGTAAGATCCAAATAGATTTTTTTTTTTTTTAACAGACATTACTACTATGCCAGCTCAGCCCATCAACATGCAGTTTCTTTTACTATGGAAATATGCTTGCATAATTGTTTTTCATAAATTCAGACAGACTTGGAGCTGAAGGCATGATATCCTGCCAATGTTCTATTGAAATGTTTTTCTCTATGACTACTCCCAAGGACACACGTATATATTCCACGTACGGCAGAACTCTGGCCCTTCATGAACTTTAGCAATCTGCAAAAAGTTAGGTCTTAAGTTTCTTAAAATAAGAGAAAATATCTTACGGACTAACTGCTAGAAAGTGTTAAGACTATTATTCTGAAGTCTGTGCACAGATATTTCCATGAAGAGGATTAAAGTCCAAACCCAGCTGCTAAGCTGCTCCAGCTACACCATTAATTTCTCACTGAGAGAGCGCCCGGAGTGGCTCCAGGCTGCCTCGGTGGTGGTGGAGATGAGTACACAGCAACTGCTGGTGAGGTTTAAAAATAAACACCAGAAATGGTTAAATACAATTCTTAGCTGCATTGAGTACACACAGCAAGTGTAGGAGAGCAGGTGAGGGGTCACTGCCTGCATGATAAAAGTCAGAAAAGGCAAATCTATACCCTCCCTGGGTAGAGAAAGCACAACAGGGCTGTGCACGTCAGCATGAGCACTGGGAACGGATTTATTTGTGTGGCTGGAGATAAACCTATGTGCTGCTCCCTGACCAACAGGTTGATAGCATATCACGTTTACCTGCCAAAGCCATATCTCTTCAGTATCTCATTTCACGGCCAAAGCCACCACTTAGTTTACCCAGTAATTCCTACCTGGAGCAAGAAGTACTAGCTTTGCTGTGCAAAAGGTAAGTTAAATAAATAAGGTTATGATATGCTGAGAACAACAAGCAGGCACTCACAAAACAGCTCAGTAGTTTTATCTCAAACTTTCCTTATTCACACAAATACTTTTCAAAAGATACAGAGCAGCTAAACAGAACCGGACCAGCCCTTTCCATGCCTAAGGAACAGCGACTACTATCACAATGGTGGTCTTAATGGCCCTTTTGAACTCACAGATAAATACTCCATTGACAATAAAAAAGAGTTTACTGTTCATCAACAGTGCCCCAATTCCATCTGACCAAAATATAAGCAGCCACAGTACCTCTTCCTAGGCTGGGCAGGTAAACCTTTGTGCTGCTTCCTAGTTACCCCAGTCTGTCTCATCTGTCCCCAAAATCACTGTGTTCGCTTTGAAGCGAGCTGGCTCGGCCTTTTAGCCAAGATCTAACAAAAGATTCTCCCACAAGGAGTTTTGTGTGTCGTGGTGAAAAGCACAGTTAATTAGTTTCTGAAAACTTCTCAGTTTACACAGTAAATGCCTCCTTTCTGTGCTATCAAAACTCGTTGGTGTAAATAATTATTCCATAAAAGCCCCTGGGAAAGAATCCAGCTCCTGCACCACTTCAATAAGGTTACAAGACTGATGAATATTGGTCCTTCCCATCTTTCAGGTAATGAAAAATGTTTCTGTACAACTTTCATTATCTTTCAAATTCCGGGTTAGCATTCACAGGCATCGTGTGGTTCGGGGGCTTATTGTATGTGTGAGAACTACACTGCAAGCAACATTCATTTACTCCCTCGAGGGCAAGGTTTGAAAGACTTGCGGGTCAAACGAATTCATGGTTATTACTGGGTCGAGATTCTGCTTTTAAACTATGGCTCTAATCCTGCAATTTTAGGCAAAAATCCCAATGATTAAATATGAGTTTTGCTGCAGAGCAAGTCAGCGGGAGCAGGCTGCCTTTTGGAAAGTTAAACTGATGTTTGAGCCCTGGCTTGACAGACCCGTGGTGATGCCCCATGGGGGGTGAGGTCTCCCTGAGCCCCTCGACAGCCACTGGACGCAGCAGTACTGCCCCCCACCACTTTGGAAACCCAGATTCAAGTTTCCCTTCCCTCACAGAGGTATTTGGTTTAGAGAACGCTTACTTTGTCTGTAATAATGTGAAATAAAAATATATTTCAGTTTAAATAAAACCATGGGGAATAAAAGCAAAAGGTGTCTCTTAAAATTTTTGCTGCTAAAGGGACAAAACTATGATTAAATTTACAGTTTGGCTGCACACCTCTCAAACAGGCAATAACATCTATTATTGAAAACAGAGTTTTTATAAAGAAGTAATTTAAAAAGTGTGTATATTTTATATTCTGAGAGGTACCTGTACAAGCCAGACACCTCCAAGTGATACCACAGCTGTGGAGTCTCCTGCAGGAGTTGCTCACAAGGTTAATCCCTCCAGATGGCTTCTCTACCACTGATAATGAGGGAGCTGCCCACTTGGACACAAAGCTACATGCTGCACACACACCAACACTCCACTTGCCACTGACTCATCGCTCTGTGTTCTTTCATTTTGCATCATTTCATCACTACTGTTTTTCTATATATTGTTTCATTGTTCATTCACATATGCATAAGGCTTGCCAAGAAACATGGCCCAGATGACTATTTCTGCATAATATATTTCTATCACATACAATACTGACTACACACACACAATCATTCACAGCAATTAATGGTTTGGGAGAGTCCTGTGAGTTTAATTACTCACAAATGTCAAAGTTACAGTGAGAATAATAGATAATCCCCAGAATCACCTTACTAAATGTCATTATTATTGAACCACCATTTGTCACGGTTTACATTTAAGAAAAAAAGAATCCTGTTTTTGACATGATTAAAGGAAAATTGTTTTAGTCTATTTTTAGTTTTTTGCTCCTTTTTGCTTTAATGGCTCTGGTTACCATAAATCTAATTGTACAGATCTCAGAATCCTGCAAATTGCTCAAATAGCTTCTCTTCCTGCCTCTAAAGATAAAAGTATGAAATAACCCATTTTTCTTGTCAGCTCTCTGGATCTTTGTAAGAGCACCTGGCTGTGGCTATTGTCCAGATGAATAACATTTGGGCAGTCCTTAGTACAAAAATCTTGACTAATTCTGTACAACAAACTAACCTAATCTTGTGCTAGGTACACTTTCTTCCCTTCTGATCACCCAGAAACTCTTCTCTCAAGTCTTCATCTTAGTATTGTCACTTGTTTCTACATGAAATGAAGTGACTTTCCTTCTTGTGAACAGAAGCTCGGGCTGGTATTTATCATCTTTGCAGGTCTAGTTTAGTTCTGGCTGGCTTTGAACTTGCTCCTGTCCATGCCATGACACCAGGATCCAATACCTACTGACCGAGCAATTTAAGACCAAACACCTTTTGTGTCTATTCAGAACAAAAGCATCCAAGAGAAGAGAGTACAAAAATAAAACTCAGCCTGTGCTCCTGCCTGCCTCTCCCTGAGCTCTGCCACTTCCGCAGCCAAGGCTCCCACTGCAGAACGTCTTCATATCAGCCTCCAGAAGCTACTGCTAAACCCAGGTTTATATGAGCTTTCCAACCATTATTTCTTATTTATCTGCTTATTTTTTAACTATGTTTGCAGCTGGACAGAGAAAGGCCTGAGCCCTGAGAGCAAAGGAGATAGAAATCCAAAAGCACAGGCCATTTCCCTCTGCTTTTTGACTGCTTCTTCCAGTGCTGGTCTGGACCATTCACTTAGATCCACAGTACTCTTCTGATTTTCATTTGACACACCATACTAGAAAAACAACACATTCAAAGGGGTTACAACCAGATTTATTAATACCCTCACCTGACTGTGGTCACACTCAACATTAGGGTTATTTACATGGTGATTCAATTCCATTCTAATTCACAGGCTTTCATGGCTCAGATAAACACAGATTATAGTAATTTGCCGCTGAATAACAGAATTAGTTTAATTTAATCACGATTAAAATTGCTCATGACAAATAAAATTAAACGCAGAGGGAAAGGGGGTAAGAGCTACGTAACTCATCCCAGTGCACTGAGTTCCTCACCACAGTATGAATACTGGGAGTTGTCCTTTGAAAAGAGGCAACTGGTGCAATTGCTGCAGTAGGCAGAGCCCTCAAATACCCATGAGCACAAAAGATGCTTTAGATTTATATCCCAGCAAAATGAATTAGATATACAGAGTGGCAACAATCTATTAAGGAAAAAAATCATAGGTGCTTCCTTGTAAAATCACCAGTAAGTTGTGACAAAATCTACTTATCATATTTGCTATTATACATTTATGTGGCAATTTGGGATAACATACCTGTGGTTTCTCCATTCCAGAAAGAATGTCTTGAACCCTTTTTGTTTCTGAATCAAATTCTGTAAAATAGAGAATGTGGAAATAGGAAGAAAAATAAATTACCAAAATTAAACAAAAACATCAAGTTATATAAACAATTCTCCCGGAATTTGTAAATAGGGGAGGAAAAGAAACAGACATTACCTGCACATCAGCATCAGTTGTTTTGCTCTTGTGAATTTAAGGTATACAGTTACATGGATTAGTATTACAAAAAATTATAAGAGAAAAAGGAGGGACTGAAACTTCCGGTAACAGCAGATACTCAGAAAGGTGGGACTATTGGTAGAAGCGTCCTTCATCAATAATGTTATTAATTGGGATTTGCTTTCACAGAGCAAAACCATCCTGTTTCCAAAGCTCAGCTGTGGAAAAAGCCCAGGAGTTTCTACAGTTCAAATACTGCAGAACCTACCCTGGTGTGATAACCAAACCTATCCTCACTGCATCAGCTGGGCAATCCACCTGTTCTCCAGGGCACTGGGCTCCAGAAAGATGAGCTTCCTTGCCCTGTGTGTACAAAGTCCAGATGAGCCACACAAGGTGCCTGCCCTGAGCCCCAGCATCCACCCTACAGCCACCTGTCCCTACATCGTGCAATGTCCAAACCTCTTTAACAGCCACCTTCCAACTGCAGAGACAATAAAACAATGCCAGGTGAATCCCAGAGCCTGACCAGCAGCAATCCATCCTCCCTGCCTGAGTCTTGTGCCTGGTGCAGCAGGTCCTGCAGGAGCTACACAGTGTTAACACCAACAGGCTGTGAAATGCTTCCCTTAGGGACTAATTGTGCAGAAGGGGCTGCAGGGGCATCATCTGAGAAGTGGAACCAGCCTTTCCTCCATCCTCCACCCAAAACAATCTTGAGGTAAAACATCAGTTTAGAGTAATGAGGTGACACAAAGCAGCTTTATTCCTTTTGGACGGCAGCACAGAGAGGCCTCACTTTCCACTACAGTATTCTCTAACGGAAAACTAGGAACATATTTTTCCTGCGTTTTTTTTTTTTCTTTTTTAAAATGTTAATGTAAAAGGTTTGCTCACCAAAGCAAAAGAATACATCTCACCTAAAGCAAAATGAGCCAGATGTACTTGGCATAGGAAGCAAAAAATATTAATAAACAGGTAAGATCAGATTAACAGCTTTCACTAATGATTCCCCCAAAATCTGACCTACTTCTCATAGCCCAAGAATGTGTATTTATTTTTGTCTCTGACCTGCTTTAAAATGTAGATCTTCTTTTTAAAAATTCCATGTGCTTGACTGCCAAAAAATAGAATTGGCTGGATGCTGATGGCCGAATTCCAGTATAAATGCCCATCTCTCTCTACAAGAATGCACCTTGGTGTGGAGTGGGAATGACAGATCTCCTGCTGCACACATTCCTGGATTCCTTTTAGTCTCAGCAATTTGGAAAAGAAAGGAGTTGTAATATTTCAGGAGAAGTGGAGGATACCAAGATTGTTTTTTTCCATAGTAGATAACCCTGGAGTGTATTATGAAGAGTATAACCTGGCAGGATTGAACTAGCATAAGACAACACTGACTTCAAAACTACACAGATAGACTAAAATGGCCAAGGAAAAGGCTCGATGCTGATCCAAGTGAAAATGTCAAAGTTTGGGGTGTTTCAGAATTCAGGGTTCCTTTCGGCACCAGTAAAGAAGTTGGATCGTGACACAAAAATTTGGATTCAGATCTGGAAACTGTGGCGATCCTGCAGGCTTATCTCGAAGGGATGTTAATCAGAAGCAGCTTCTGCAGCTACAGAATGTAACAAAAAAGCTGCTACTATTTTATTGAAAGTTTATGGTTATTATGTCACCCCTAATTACAAACCCCAGAAGCTGAGCGTGAATCATTCTCAACCTTAAATCCCAAACATGTGGACTGAATTTTCTTTCCTCTCTCTGCTTTCTAGCAAGGATGCTATCTGTGTCACACTGAGAAAGGAGAGGAAAACAAACCCTGAAACCCAAAGAAATCTCTCTTCCCTTTCCTCTGAAAAGCGATCACTTAGTACAGTAACTGAGTTTCCTGATCCTTGCAGGTCAGGGCTGAGGGCTCAAACTGCTCCACATACAGGAACTGGCTCCAAGACCTAAGGGAGTTGAGTACACCCAGCATACTTAAATAATAATTTAAGTACTTCAATCAAACTTGTCAATGAAGAGTGCTACTATGAAATTTTTTTTTAATTAGCATCCCAAATATGTAGCTTGTTCACAAGGCAAAGACTCTGAGTACCAGATAAACTGAAGCCTTGGGTTATTAACGACATGTAGACATTTATGTTGTCAATATGGACATTTATGTCACCAAGAGCTGATACAGGTAAGTTGGAGGTAGAAGAAGAGAAATCTTGTTCAAAGACTTTGGGAGAGAGGGAACATGACACACATGGACCTAAGGTGACAGCAAGTGCAAAAAAGAAAATTAAGAACCGAATTTAAAGTTGATGAATAATATATATATGAGTGGGCACTGCATCGCATTTCCTAAAGAGTAAGTATCAGATGATGCACAAATGGTGACCAAGTATGTCAGAGATCCCCCATGCTAAACCTTCCAAGTGGTCACACGTGTGGGCAGGTGCCAGTGATCCCTTGTGCACGTGGCACACTGACCACTTCACACATATAGAGCTGATGCATCCATGTCACTGATTTGCCAAGGCCATGAATCATCTTACAAGAACAAATGCAAAGAAAGAAAAGTCTGCAGTAAGAAGGACCCTTTCATCACAAACTTTGAAATCACTGCACCATTTGGAGAGGAGAGTGTGTGCCTTTGAGCCCTGCACCAAATTCAAACCAAAAAACAGTTACTGTAAAATTAAAGGCAAAAAACAAATATGCATAAGTGATGTCTACAACAGCAGAAGAGAACAACTCAGGCTGGAAGGGGACCTCAGGAGAGGTCATCAAGTATTACAGTATTTACAGTACTTAAGATACTTAGTTTCCTATTTCAAGAGCTGCAAAAAAATCTCAGGCTTCCATGGACCGCTGATCTCCTTTCAGTAATAAACATAATTATTCACAGTCTCCTGAGGTAGACAAAGCTAAGGAGAATGAGACCTGTCCCAAGTTTCTCCCCCAGTAAAGTTGCTCTGACCTGCCAACCTCTCTCAGAACACATTAAGTATCAAGCTCAACACCTTTCTTCTGAGCCAACAAAGAGCAGAAATCCTTCTAAAATAGAAGATTAAAAAAAAAAAAATCTTATATGCCCTATGCTGATTATAATATAGAGTTAGAGGTAGGCCTTTTCTCCTGGCTCTCAGTTATTGCTACTCAGCAAACATTGAGGACTACTCTACTAGATTAGCTCCATTTAGGGATGAGGAGCCATGAGCATCTCCCAGACATAGCAGATGCAGCTGGGAAGAAGAGCAGCAAGGAAAGGGGAAGACTTGATGTAAAACAGGAGATCAAGACTCAGAAAAATTACATAAAACTGACCGGGAAATGTGGTGGGTGGCTGAGCATGATTCACCTACCTAGTACTAACTGTCCCTGAATAACAGAGTTGATTTGCTTTTCAGTCTTTGTCCTTTCCTCTCCCTCAGCTGTCTGAGCCCTGAGTATCTGACATGAACACACAGAAGCTCTGTATGGCACATCCCCCAAATACTGGGGCTTGCAGAGACAGGCAGCAGACATGTGCTGCTTTCCTCCATTGCCATCGGGAACAGAAGCTCAGTCACGTCAAAGAAGAGCCTGACTAACACTTCAGGTCATTGTCCCATTATAACTTTTCCTCTCAACATCTGTTCCCCACATCTGTCATGGCAAAACTCTTCCTCCTAGGAGGAAGTTGGGGGTGGGGATGAATTCCTTGTGAATGCTCAATGGGGTCCTCTTGAGGGACAGCAAAAAATCTGAGTTGTCCTGTAGATCTCAGTGTCTAAGAGACACAGCAGTCCCAAGCTCAGCACTAGGTTCTAATTCCCAGGCTGTGGGTTATTTGGAGCCAATGTTTCAGACTAAGCAGAGATGCCACCTGAAAGACCTGGACCATCTCTAAGTTTGTATTTTGCTCATCTCTCTTTTTTCCAGAGTTTTGAATCAAACAAAACTTGATAGATACAACCAGCAGTAAGTGTCCCTAAAAATGAAAGTTTCCCAGCAGCTGTTTGGTGCTAACAGGGTTTCAATGTTAAGTCTTGCTGAACTAAAGCTTTTTATTCTATGCTTCTGTTAGCCTGTGCCTATGTTCGTTTCTGCACGTACAGTACAAATATAATTTTCAGACCTTTCCAACCATACTTCTGAACACCAAGCACAGATTTAAAAAACGGGAAAAAAAAGTCATTTCAAGGTAAGTTTGAAGTTTCCATCAATAGTTTACATGTTTGCATGAACAGCAGCTGTGTGTGTAAATGGTTTGAAATAGCTAAAAGCACTAAACTAATTAAGATTTTCCCATTGCAAATACAAATTTTAGGTTTGTTCTGCATTCTTTCCTTCGAAGAGAGGAAAAGGTCCAGCTCAAGACTTAGCTTCTGGCCACAGAAATTATTTACTGTTTCAACAGCCTTTCCATTCCAAGGGAATGACATCAGCATTAGCACTTTGCAAACTTTGAATCTAATTCTCAAGCGGAGCTCACAGATATGCCAGTCATAACATGACATGCTTTCTCAGAATTTGTTCCAGATTTATTGGGGCTGTGACCAGCTTTAATGCTGGGAAAGATCTTTTATCAGTCACGTACAGCACAGCCTACAGCCCCCAAGAAAATGAACTCTTCAAAACACAGCCCAGCTCCTTCATGAACTGCCTGCCAATGTCAAAGCCTGAGACACCAAGAACACATACAGACTTTTTCACTTCAGGGAATTGTAGAAATATAAACTAATAAACTTGTACAAGAACAAATCTAAAACAGCAGATGTGACACTGCAGCTGAGTCACAGAAAGGAGGACCAGAGGGGATGCGACACAGTCACCGAGTTCATCCTCCCTACACTGAAACATGATCATCTCTACCCAAACCATTCCTCCAAGACCTAGCTGCCTAGCCCATTTTATAAAAATAATTGAAAATTAAATAAATAACCTCCTGGCCCACAATTGTGGATTTCCAAACCTCCCCATCTAGGTGAAATACCACAGCATCTAACTCTCCTCATCACTGGGAAGATTATCTCCCCAACTTTCCCTGCTACACATTAAACTTACTCCTCCTTCCCTGCTCACCCACTGTCGGCAAGTTCATCAGCACTTTATTTGTTGCCACCCTTGCACATACTTGAAGGTATTTCTTCCTTTAAACGAAGCAAGCTCATTTCTTTCATATTTGTATTTACCAGATCCCACTTAATGCTGTCCTCTGACATGTTTTTTAAATTGGCTTCCAAATTTCCAAAGATGTGGTAGCAGCCCTGACCACTGTGTGCTATCAAAGGCCCTGGCAGCACCAACTAAGGAATAATGTACCCATTTAGTGAGTTTTCTTGTAGGGTTTCTCTTTTCTCTCTATAGAGTAACTTGACTCTTGACTCTACTATACCTCCCAGAACTACTGCACAGAACTACCACATAGCTACAAAAAAAAAAAAAGAGGAAGTTTGAGAATGCAATACTTTGCTCCTGCCCTGATCAAACTTTTTATTTCAAGGCCATTTGAGCTCGTCTCCTATTTTGTCCTCCTTCCCTCCCCCTTAACCCACCAAGTGCTCTCAACCCCTCAGAGCCTGATATGGACTATAACTTAATAAGCACCAATCCTTATTCCATCTTTGAAGTCCTTAATAAAAATATTGAATAAAATTAGACCTAGGACAAATTCCTGCCTAATCTAGTTTGATACAGCTTTCCAGTGCGTCAGGAATGCAGCCCAGTGCAGGGCAGGGTCACGGATAAACTGCCGGGCTGTGTGCTGCCTGACAGATCTACCACTGCAAAGAGCAAACCCGGTGTCACCCTGAACACAATGTTTTATGCAACTCTTCCCAGCACCACTTCCACATCAGGCTAACAACCCTTTAGAATAAAAAACTTGTGAAAAAAATATTTATATTCAAAACACTCAAACACACCATGCTGAAACATAATACACCAAAGAAAATTATTAATTAGGCCTACAAATGCCTTTGATGAGATTTCTAAATGTTAAATATTTCAAATTTCTATTGATTACATGAAAGCTAATAAAAACACCAATGATAAAACACGACCAAGGTAGAGAGATTTGTTATCCAGCTTTAGATACAATTGTTGAAACATGCTCTAATTCTTTAAAAACTGCTCTGCATATCACTCAAGTTTTCCATTTTTAAGTGCCTTCTCACTGTTGCTATCCTAATTCTACTAAAATGCCTTAAAACTGTTATCTATGAGCTTATCCATGATTATGTGTCCTTAAAGACTAAACAATATACAGATAGTAAAAAAATTCAAGCCATTCCCTAAATAACTGAAGGCAAACAGAAAACCTGTTAACAGAAAACCCCTGTATAAACTCCGGAAGATTATATTTTCAGATCTAAAGTAAGAAAAAAATTCTCTAGCTATCCTGATTCACTGGGATGATAAAGCAAAGGATAACTGGTGCTTGTCTCAACACCACTGACTTAAGCATGGATTTAATTCCATGTTTCAGAAATGTCCTTACCACAGTCCATATCTATTAACCTGCTAGTTTTACCTTGACTGCTTCAGTACTCTATTGTCCATGGGACAGGATACTCCAAAATACCTGATGTGCGATTTCACAACTCATACTTCTTTAACCAGACACCTGCCACCAGCATGGATAAGGTGTGGAAACATTCAGACATAAGTAACAAAGTCACTTTGGCTAAAAAGTGTTTTAAACATAAATGTAATCCAATCCTCCCTATCCCTCCATTATTGTGTGGATGTACGGTTTTTGTTGGGATGGGGGAAGGAAAATAAGACCATTAGTAAACTACAAGGGAAACAAAATGCTGGATGCAAGGGACAAATGGAGGGTAAATGACATGTTGGGTTTGTTTTTCTGCTTCTTTGCTGCTACTGCTGGAAGGCAGCAATAACAACTCCTACTTTACTGGCTGAAGATCTGAGTGAATTCCTACTGTGAACACGCAGTTGGTCCATTAGAAGGCAGAAAAGGGCTTTCTTAGTAAAATACAGCAACCCTCCATCACCATCACATATATTTTACATCTTAAGCAAGTGCTTTGTACATCTCCCAAGGAAGATAACAGGGGCAGTGCACTGTGTATGGCTGCAGCTGGCTGGGTTTGAAGGAACACCAAGTTAAACAATGACATAACCCACAGACACAGAGGAAGCCCAAGCTGAATCTGCTGGAACAACAAACCACTTACACACAGAACCTCTTCTTGGAGAGTTCACTTTTTGTACTTTTGACTTGCTTTAGCTTCTTTTCTGTGTCAAAATATTTTTCCTTTTTATTTTCAGCAGCTTCCCTTTTGCTATCAAGTTACAGCAGCTCACACGCTATGTGGGGTTGAGAAGACAGTAAAAGCTTTGCAGACAAACAAGGCAGTGGCCAGCCCTCCATCTTTTGGTCAAGTACACAACAGCACAGCTGATTCATACAGAGGGACCTAACTGAGAAGAACTGCTTAAAACTCTGTTGATTTTTATAAGCATAATTTCAATTCTACAGGCTGCAGTTCCCAGGTGGTCTTCT
Organism: Calyptomena viridis; assembly: GCA_013390005.1. Taxonomy (NCBI): domain Eukaryota; kingdom Metazoa; phylum Chordata; class Aves; order Passeriformes; family Eurylaimidae; genus Calyptomena; species Calyptomena viridis. The sequence continues at coordinate 323,943 of WEIV01002542.1, forward strand.
AAGCTGTGTTGGCATAGGCAAAGCTCCTGTTTAAGCAGGCAGGCAGCATCCATGTGCACACGCCAGATGGAGATACTTTACGTGGTAATGCCTACTCATTCCAACAAAACCTCCTACTATGTGTAACAGCTATTAATATGGTTGAATCTTTGTGGCTAAAAATCTTGAGCCTCTGCACCTTGACACTGTCCTTCTCATCCCAGACACAGAGCATGTTCACCATTGGGCCCAGGAGGGACACCCAGCACTGCTCCATGGTTTCTATGCTGAATGGGCACCAGAAAGACCAGCAGCTCAGTGCCATCGGTCAGATCATACACACTGAGTTTGAAAATAAGCTTTAATTCCCTAGTCTTATCCCTTCCATGTGAGCATTAGATATCACTATCCCATAGCTCACTGCAGTTCATTAAGTGTGCAGTTCAGAAGAAACTATGAAGTAAGTGGTTATAAAAAAATAAGTTTATATAACCAATCCTTCCCAACTAAGCAATTATTTCAATTCACTGTTGTCCCTTCCCATGCCTTGCTTAAAGCACGGGAAGGTGCCCAAGGAGGACTGCTGAAAGAACTGTTAGAATGTAAGTGACATTACTTCTGTTTGTTTTTAAAAAAGCATTACCTCTCTCCTTCCTTGACTTTCTTCCTTTTCTGATTTGGTTGAATATATAGGAGCTACGTCTAACTGATACATTTTGGCAAAACATTTTTCTACCTATCTTTCAGCAGCTTGTAAGTGGTCTGTCTACCTGCAGTTGTCATTAACGCCTTTCACTTCTAACAAGACTTTTTTTTTCAATTTGACAAGGAGACTGAAAGGCCCTTCTAAAATTTTCCTGGAGCTCCTGACTCCCACTTTCCAGGCAGAAGGCTGATTTTTTGTTCCCACTACAAACTTTATCAACAAACACTAATCTTTTCCCAGATAAAATGAAGTTTTTCACACCCCTTACAACTTTGTACAATAGTTGGGATGCATGGCATTGCCTTACTCTTAATTCCTTTCATTTTTGTGCAGTGTTCCATGTTTTGTCCCTCTCAGTTTTCCTCATTTCCTGTGACCATCTGCCTGTCTGGCCTTCATTAGCACTCAAGGGTTGCCCTCCCAGGCTGATGGACCCAGCAGTTACTCAGAAGAAGTAACTTCTGCAAATTCACCATCTTGCTGCTACCATCAGCTCAGGCTGGCCCAGGTGACATGGCCATAAAAACTCCACAGGTTTCCCCCACCCAAGGTAGGAGGAGATGGGCAATGGTGCAGCTGAAACACCCACATTTCTTAAAATGGGAAACAGCAGCTCAAAAGGATGTCTGACACCAGCTGTGGAATGATATCATTTGGCATTTCCAGAGGGCAGACTTCCTCTTGGAACAAAAAGATTCCCTTCAGTCATGGCATCTGACTCTCAGCAGCCAGGCAAACAAAAGCCTGAGCACCATGAACACAGACAGTGAAAGGAGCCGCACAACTCATACTGATGAAAAGCACAAGTTTGTCAGCACCAAAAATTAGTCTTCTCTTCCCAACTGGGTCACTGACAGCTCCACTGCATCCCATCACAGGCATGGTTTTGTCTCTATCACTATTCAGTGTCTCTGTTGAGACAGTGAAAGCAAGTCCTGCTGGGGTAGATGTGATCCCTGCACCCTCCAAGAGTTGAGATGGAAAGCACAATCCCTGATAAACAGAGACTGACAAGTCTCCAGTGTCACCAGTTTGAGCTTTTAAATCCTGTGACTGCTGCCCCATGCCAATGAGGAAATATTTTTCTTTGAAATACTATCTCCAGTGTAGGGGGACAAAGGCACCAGCATTGAACCCAAAATAAAACTTACTTCTTCCTGAGCTTCAAAAAAATTACTATAAGCAACTCCGGCCATAAAACTCTTTGCTAATCTGGCTGTTACACACAATAAATGCATTTTCCTGATTGAAAACAAAACTAGCAAAATAACCTGCATAACTGCATATTTGCACAGAAAAACAATCAGACAGCACAGCCAAAACAGACTCCATAGGAGCTCTAAACTTGGTGGGGATTAAACGGAGCACCTCAGCCAAAATTAACAACTACTTTGGCAGTGAACCTTGTAAAGCCACCAAATTTGCTGCAACAATACAAGGGCAGCAGAGCACTTCCCCAATGCAGAGGCACAGCACCACCCATGATACTCTAAGAAACTTTAAAGAAAATAACCACAAGCCAAATTTTGCCCTCAGTCACAACTCCTCAGCCTTGCTTGAATTAAAGAAGAAATGTCTTCTTTAGATTTCATGGTGGGCAACAAAAAGTGCTTTGGGATGCTGTGTTTTAGCAATAACCACTATTTCACTCTCAAGAACAGAGTCAGAGTGAAGCAAGCTATTCATCCTTTATTAGACAGTAAGCAGGAAAAACGTTCCCTAAAACAGGACAAAAGTAGAAAATGTGTCATCTTTTCATTGTTCTTGATTTTGTCTTAACATTTACATTAAAGCAGAAATCTTATTTCTATGCACTACTTACACTACTTGCATGGCTTCAAAAGAAGTTAGATTCCACAGGAAAATTCTGGTTTTTTTTTTTTTAAAATCATTCCAAATCATAATGCTTGAAATACAAAGATTTCTCATGGAGCCTGTACTGGGATTTTTCAATGGCAATCTAGTGAATGGCTGCAGACATGCTATTTTTTGAATGAACCCCAGCACAGCTTTTCTATTACCCACGTAAACTATTGACCTATTTTTCTGTATGAAAACTCTGATACGGCGAGATTGCAATGAGTGGTGGAGGAGATCGCAGTAATCCCACAAACCAAAGAACATTTTTTTTAATTTTCAATCAGCTCAGGCACCACAGCTCAGTGATGGGGAAGGCAAAAAGCTTCCTCTCCCCTCTTTAAAGCCACTCAAACACCTACAGATTGACAGCAGAACAGAAATAAGTTCTCTTCCTTGTGACAGATGACAATCAACTGACTAGACTAATCCCAGCCTAAATTGTTTTGCAGTCAGGTTTGACTGATGAACTATGTGAGCTAGAAGGATATTAAACAGAATATTTCATAAAAATGGGGAGCTAAATTCCTACAATGTAAAATAGGCTGATGTAATGCTATTATGCCCTCCGATGCCTGAGATGTGAAGAGTGCACTCAAAAATGTTTAAAAAATCTCATCTGTAATGTCTGTACCAACTTTCTACTAGAGACTGGAAGTACTGTCTGGGCAATGAGAAGTCCTGCATGGCACAAGGGCAAAATGCAATGTCTGATACCTGCAAAACTAGTTTCACCACTAAGAACCTTTTGAAATATTTAAAATATTTCACAGGAATACCTGATCACCACTCTCTGAGAAGGATTCAACAGAGCTACAGGCATTTCAACTCATTCTGAATTTTATTGCTCAGATGAAATTAAGGCACAAGTCACATGAATCACAGTAAATCAAAACAGCTGCTTCTAAGCACAGCTCCTTAGAGGGGAAAAAAAAAAGGAAGAAAAAAACCCCAACCAAAAAACCAAACTCACTACAAAATCTTTTATAATAAACCTTGGAGAAAACTGAAATGACTGCTTCATTTTTTAACAGTATTTATCCCTTCTGCTAACTGCAACACTGAAAACATCACCTTGCATTAAGACTTTTTCTCCCCTTAAAAGCAAATATACTGAAGGTCACAAAAACTTCGGAAATCAAATTCCACCCCTTCCTCAGAAAAGAAAAACTAACTGATGGGGCTTGAAGCAGAGCCTAAGAGAGTTTGGTAAACAAATGCCATTAACTTCAGTGGGACACGAAGTTTCATTTCTCCGCCTTTGCAAACCCAGCTGGATATACAGATGGACATTGTTCAGAACATCTGACTACACAAATAAGGGTTGTTCATTAAATTATTAGATTTAAATGTATTTTATTTTTTATACTCTGGAGAGAGGAAATGTTCTACCTCTTCCCTATAAATACTCTCTCCCTTTTGGCTCAATGTCCCAGATATTGCCAAATAAGGGAAAAACTATTCCCTTCCTTTGTCGGTGGTCCACCTTATCTCCTCTTAACTGGTGAGAATACACTGTTTATCTTGCTCTGATCCTCTCAGACCTTGGTGTAACTCTTCCCCCCAGGATGGGGATTTAACCACTGAGCATTTAAGCAGGATGAAAATGTACTTAGTATGACTTTTTGTGAATTTCTGTTGGTTGGATATCTATAAATTACATAAAGTCCTAGTAAAAAGGTTCAGATTTCAGTCTTATGGATTTGACTGTCAGTTGCAGCAGAAACTGCAAATTCTTGAGATAATATGAAGATCCTCTGGGGGAAGAGGTTGTGCCTTACATCATTCAGCAATGACTTCCTGATAAATGATGGAGCAGATAGCTTAACCAGCTCTCCTCCTGCCAAGGAGATCCTGCTGGCAAAATGAGGCAAGGGAAGGATGAAAGCAGACAAGAAGAAAAATATCAGAGTCTACAGGAGTTGTTCAGGATTGGGAAAAACAGCCCCAGGGTAAAACTTCAGCCACCACCAAAAAGGTATTTTTAAGTCACCAGTAAGGTCAAATGTGAGCCCTGGAGCCAGATTTCTCCACTCTTTACTAGCCCCTACATGTTCCTAGGTGAACTTTGAGCTCTTTCTTGCAGTTAGCACACTTAGGAAGATTAGAGAGCTTCAACTGAGGTTTATTTTGTCAGAGGTGCTGTCATGAGACTGAAAAAATGTAACCAGAGCTGTGGTGACCCGTTCTGCCCCACTTACAACTCAGAGCTGTGGATGCTCAGGAGATCCACTCTAAGAGCACCCTATAACCATGTCAGATCACATGTATCCACAGCTACCCTGATGTTCTGTTTGCATTTTCAGGTATAAGAAGTCTGGATAAAACCAAATTTGAGTCATTTACATTCACCTTTGAAAGTAGTTGACAGTGAAGATGGGAGAATATTGTGCAATTAAACTAAGAGGTGACACTCCCACTTAGCTGATGAAGAGAATCTCTTATCTACAACTTCTGGTGCCTAAGTTATGAAGCTGGTTCTTTAGTCTTTCAAGATAAGTGGATAAAAACAGACTATCTCCTCTCTTCCTGTCTCAGCCCTTCCTAGCTTGCAGGACTCTGCAAGCGAAGCACAAAACATGCTCTGTCAGAATGAAGCGACTTGGTGTGAAAGAAAGTAGGACTGTCATGGCATTCAGGCTTCCCATAAACTTTGGCTTCGTTCCTGTCACATGGATACAGCAAGAGAATACCTCCATGCCCATAACACTTCACATGCACACAAGATTTCATGGGCTTATAAATTACTGGAAATTATTCTGCACACAGTCGACCTCTGGGAAAGAGCTGGTCAAGATGCAGTAGAAGGAACTACCCACAGACAGGTTAAAGCAAGACACTGCTGGGTTTGGAACTGGCAAAGCAGTGGCTGAGGCAGGGAGTGCACCAGCACTGGGCATGGACTCGCTTTTCAGTACCACTACTTTATTGGTGATATTTAGTTTTTACCTTTCTCCATCAAAGCCCTCAGGATGTAAATTAAGCTTCAAGTCAGCAGAGGAAAGAAAGAGGGATTTGTTTTTATCACTCAACACAGTGTTTTTAAGTGATGTTGGATAAACTTTTTAGCCATTCTTCTTGCTGAAGAAAACTCACAAATTAAGTCTGATCTGGATAAATTCTTGCAGGCACACAGACTGACATGAACTTGGGAATCTACTCTGCCTGAACCTTGCAATGTTTCTAATACAGCCACCAGTCTATACAGAGCTCTGTATAAGTGGTTACTTCACGTGACTATTAGGCAAATTTATTTGTTGAAAATCTGTGTGGCCCAGCTCATGGAGTTCACTCTGGTACACAAAGGTGTGCTCTCAGCACATTAACATCAGAAGCATCTGACACTCAACCATTTTTTTTACTGCCTGAACAAACCATTTCACAGCCTATTACTTTTGAGAAAAAAAAAGAGGTCAAGACTGTTTAAGAAGTAGCCATATTTCCAAACAGAAACAAACAAAACCACCAAGGCTCAGTTATGATGTGGGAGATAAGGTCAAGGCACGAGAACATCACACTGGAAATTCTGTGTGTGTCACAAACAGTGTTTTCCCAAGTTCAGGCTATGCCCTAGTTAATGCAACCTATTTTCTCTCAAGTAAAAAACTTACAGAAAAACTGCATGCATACAACACAGAACATCTATTTTTAATTAGATATAATTCCAAAGAATTCAGCCAAGTAGTATTAGTTGCTAAAACTATTAAAAAATGCAGTAGAAACAGTAACACTATTTAGATTTCATGTGTGATTCTGATCTATGATCACAAGATTCAACACATCTCTGTTCCCACTAAATATTATGTCTCACATTGAATTACTTGGTATAATACTAAAATTCACTTACCCTTCACAGTGGTTTTTTCATGTTACTAATAAAACCACTCTGTCAGTTTTGACAGGTTGTTTTCAGGAGGCAATCTTGTGGAAACTCCTTATTTTATAGAGCCAAATACATTTTAGTGACACCAGGAAGATGCACTTACATACAGTATTTTATACAGCAGCAGAAAAAACATTTACCAGTTTTGTCTGCAGAACATTTCTACATTGGCATAACAAAAGTCTTTATTAGCACGTACCCAGTGTTTCTCAGCCTCCCTGCTTACATGGACCAAAAGTGATTAAACTACTTTTTTAAGCTTTTAAATCTATAAGATATACAGACACAGACATATGTATGACTCAATAAGCCTGCAAAATAGATTCAAGACCAAAATAGAAAAGAATTGACAGGATCTAGAATGAGTAAGTAGAGGAATTTTGCCTGGTTCCTGTCTGCACTGAATCACAGCTCCTTCAATTTCCCTTTAATTCACAGCTTTGGATTAAAAATCCAACTTGATATAGGTAAACAAAAATAGAAAAACTCCCACGTTTTTCCAAAATATATTTAAAAGTTATGCAGAAGAGACAGAGAGAGGAGGATAGGGTTGTATCAAGAACGCCTCAGCTCTGGTTTTTCATACATCACCATTCTGCATCATGTACTTGCAGCTTGCAGAGTGCAGGGATACATGCTGGTACCAGCTCTTGCTAGGCCATGGTAGTCATATCAGTCTAATTCACTTCTTCACCTCAGAATTTCTGCTTTGACAAGTAAAGTACTTGAAAATGTTTTCAAATTAAACCACCATAGTCAGAAAGTTCTCTTACCATTTCCCAGGTATTCCCAATACGTTCCCCTCAAAGAAATGAGCACATAGAGCTATGGCCACATCTCCTGAAAAATGTCCTTCAGCAATGAAGGCACGAATTTGAAGCCATGGGTTTAATCTCTGGGAGTAGCAGGAGGCTGCCTCAATGCACAAAATCAGATTTACAAGAGGAAGGCAACATTTCTGAGCTTTTTAAGCTAGTTGTACACATCTGACAACAGTACTACAAAAGATTATGATCTACTGATAGTCTACAACAACTCTTTGAACTACTAATTGATTCTAGTCTTTTTTCATCCCTTCTCCGTATGTAAAGCACATCAGGGCCACATGTAAGAAATCAGCTGCTTGGGGCAGTAAAGCGGACACCAAGTCAGTGGTCCTCACTTTGGTCACCTGAAAAGCAAATCTACTTTTCAAAATTGAGTTAAACAAGTTCACAGACAACAGGTCAACCAGAGGGTACCCAAAGGACCAGGCAGGACTAAACTCTCTATGGTGCCCAGCAGGTTGGGATGCTGATTGCATAGCAGGGACCAGTGTGTGAGATGCAGCTGGGCTTCCAGGCTCCTCTTCAACATCATCTTCATCACAACTGCTGAAAACAGACCACGGGGCTAGATGGGCCCATTCTGACCCTATAGAGGCAAATCTTCTGAAATCACCACAAAATTCTTTATGAATGCTCACACGTGACCGCCCCGGAGCTGCCTCCCTGCCCAGGCTGGGTCTGTTTATCCTGGCACCCAGCTCCCAGCACCCACCCAGCTCCTGCACAGGATGCACATAACAATCCATAGCCTGCTTTCCACTTTTACCCATTTGAAGTGTTTTAGTTTGGGCTATCCTAGGCTCTTCAGACTTCAATGAGGATTAAAAAGATTTTATCTCGTTGGAAGGAAAAAAAAATGTTTCATTAAAAAATAGGCAAAAGCATTGTAAGAATGCTCCAAACTGCTTATGTTCCCACAGCACTTGCAGCCACACATAGAACTTCTCAAACTACCAGATCTACATGACCAAGAAGTGAACCACTGAGTGCATGAGAAGGAAGTGACTCAGACTGAAATTCATAAAGGACAGCATGAATGGGACAGGATTTCCGCTTACAGCTCTCAAGGCTCCTTCATGAAAAAAACACCCAAGCCACAAAAAATCCAACCCTGCTCCCTCCTCTCCCATTTAGTTTTTAAAACAGTTCTGCAGAAAAGCTACAGTACAGATTTTAAATCAGAATCCCTACATCATACCTCCAAGACTTCCTCTTGTCCAGGACACCATCCATCATCCTACCACGAACACTCAGAATAACTGTTAAATTTCCAGATAATTATAAGCCATTAGCTTCCTTTTTTTTACCCTTTAAATTGACATACTTCCAACATATCTAGAAATCTTTATTTACAAGTGCACCTCCTGATATCACAACATGATGCTGCCAGTGGAAAAGATCTGAATTGCATTTATACCCCCAATGTGAAACTGTAATTTCCCTACAAAAAAGAGGTCCTGATGGTATGGTATAGGATCAGCCCAGGATAAGAATGCATTATAGAAGCACTAATGTATTAGTAATGTACCATCATACTGTACAGAGCACAGAGAGTAATTTACTTAATTTCAGTGCTATTGATGATTATCACCCTATTTCTTTCAACGATGCTGAATCAAATTCTGGGGGAACCCTTAGTTCTTTTGATATTGGAAGGAGGCAGTAAGTTATTGATACATGGCAGAACTTTTCTTGAGCTCTTACTCAAATGTCATGGGCATAATACATGCAAATGAGTGTAATTTAGATGGAAATATGTACATTGTTGACTTAAATATCTCGCGTCCTGTGATTTATGTCACACCTTTTCAAGGGAAACAGCAGAGTTGTCCTTGCATTATAAGCTGGAAATTTTCTTCAATATTATTCATAGGATGATAGAATGGTTTGGTTTCGAAGGGACCTTAAAGTCTACATAAGTTCCAATCCCCTGCCATGGGCAGGGACACCTTTCACTAGACCAGGTTGCTCCAAGCCCCATCAAACTTGACTTTGAACACTTCCAGGGATGAGGCATCCACAGCTTCTCTGGGCAACCTGTGCTAATGCCTCACCACTCTTACAGAGAATTTCTTCCTAAGAGCTTATCTAAACCTGCTCTCTGTCAGTTTAAAGCCATTCCTCTTGTCCTGTGACTCCAAGCCCTTGTCAAAAGCCCCTCTCTAGTTCCTTGGAACCTCTTTAGGCTCTGGAAGGGGCTACAAGGTCCCCCCAGAGCCTTCTATTCTCTAAGCCCAACCCTTGTCAACCTGTCTTCATAAGGAAGGTGCTCCAGCCCTCTTATTATTCTCACAGTACTCTAATACCCTCAGTGCAGTCACAGCAGAGATTGCTTGGAGGTGCTTAGTCAGGAGCAGCATACTCCTCAGAGAAAACACTACCAAGAAACAAGGAGCAGCACAAGCATCTAGTTAAACACAGGAACAGCAGATCCAAGAACAGAAACTCCCATCTTCCACTTTCCTGTCACAATCATCACTGTGCAGATCACATTCCTCTGCCGATTAAAGCAGACACACAAACTGCCTCTCAAAGTGTCAGCTCAGGAGCAGCTGGGACTGTTGGGAGAGGCATCACCTGCCACCAGTGAGCTCCTCCCCATGCTTCCAGCTCTGAAGCAGCTTCCAACACTTTGCTGCCAACAGTCCAGTCCCCAAGGAAAGCAATCACTGTCACACTGGAGAACCGGGTACCCACACAGGCTATTTCCTGCAGCAACCAGAGTTGAGGCTGAACAAGTGTCTGCTCCAGCTGTGTCCAGGGCTCCTAAAGCCCTGCTCCCTTTCCAGGAGCTGGCTCAGGGGATTGCTCCGACATCCAAACAGCCAAAAGAAGCATGCCAGCTCTACTGGACAAACACATACACCTCCCCTCCCCCAACCAGTTATACAATGCTATGTTATAAAGCACATCACAATCCCCAGTCAAACATTCATGCAAACAAACCCCTGAGCTCCAGTTCTCCTTCACCTTACTCCAAGTTTTACATTCATACATTCCTACTTGCCTCTAGAGAGTTTTTTGGTTTTCTAAATAAAGACTCTTATTCTCTGCAAATTTTATATATATACACATTTATATCTATTTATATATGTAAAAATAGGTTTTCCAGGCTATTCTACAATTTTGGAAGCAGCCACACAGCACCATGGAATTTTTAACTATTAGCATGCTTGAACTGATACACATTCACAAAACCTTTAAGTTTAAATCCCCTTGCTACTTGTTGCTTCTGACACATTCATTTTCTTGGCAGCCTGAATCAAAACTAGCTGTTGTGCCCAGATTGCTATTAACTCTCACCCAATTACCTGTATAGCCATGTTAGTCAGGTATTCATCAGTAAGTCCCAAAATAATTCAAGAAGAAACAGAGAGGGTAAATAAAGTAGCACATATGATTAGAAGCTTAAAAATACCAAGTCGGAACTTATTCTAGCAAATTTCTTGGTAAGAACCTTTAAGAAACCTCTGTGACCTTTTTGCAGAAATTTCCATACAGGTATGCATGTATGACTCTAATAATACACTTTGATGTCAACAAGCTCACATTTTTTTTTTGTTTTAGTTTTAATATGAAAATTTCTCCTATTCCTGTTTTGGCCATGGATTTTGCTGCAGAGCAGATGTGACTCCTGGGCTGCCATCTCTGGGTACAGATGCAGAACCTAATTTTAAAAGGCAGGAGGGTAGGAAAACGGATGCTTATTTGCACAACCTCCTGTTAGTGAACTGCTCACAGTTTGGGGGAGGACTCCATCACTTGCTGTTCCCAGTTTTAAGGCATTCTCTGGCTGACAGACTGGACGTGCCGTAGCCATGACTTCACTGATTTTCTTGGCATTTCAAAAGTGCTCACACTCTTCAGCTGCAGCACAACAGACTAGTCCAAAACAACAAATTAGACAAACACAAGGGCTGCAGGAAACCTTTAAACAAGATGTTTTTAAATTAAATCTAGATTATTTTGGAAGTGATCAACCAGGCTGACTCAGTATCCACTGAAGCTGTATTGTGATGTTTAGCTGCTAAGACTATACTTTATTCTGAGTCTTTCACACATGTGCATTCAAACACCTCATGTATTCCACCTCAGATAAATAGCTAAACATAAATAAGAATACTAAATGTTACATAAGCTGATTGACAAGAAATAACTAGAAAGTCTAATGCAGTGATTAATTTTCTTGGATTACAGCATTCCCAAATACAGCTCCTTGCTAATTCTAAAGACTCTGAAGCACATCTGCAAATCCTCATTCCTTACTGTGCCAGCATCAATTTTATTCTCCTTTGGCTATTGATTTAGTTAGTTTTCATGAATATTTATTTCAGGTATGTCTCGCAAGTAAAAGTACATGGCCCAATAAATATACACGACACATATATAATGGAAAACCTATGTCATATGCATAAATTCAGACAAGAGATTTCAGAGTGTGCTACATCAGAAACATCCTAGACATGTTGGGTATAAGCTTGGTTATTACATCAAAGTCTGTACAGCCAGCTGCAGCTACAGCAATCAGCAAAGAGACAGGCAGAGAAGAGAAAGGCTGAAAGGTATAACAAGCTACTAAGCTAAATTTAGGTAGAACTGGCTATGTGAAGAATGGCTTGTGATAAAGGAGATTTGATTACAATAAAACATTAGGTTGTTCATCTAAAGTTTTGAATTTTTAAATGGTAAACCTCTGAAAATACTGAAGAAAATTATTTCAAAAGTATCCAGTATTTGATATGAATATGGAATGACGTATTTGACCACTAACTCCAATGGCTAACATTAAGTAGTATCTTCTGTTTCAATTAAATTGTACTTCTATTGAACTTTCATATGAAAAAACTTGTTTTTTCAGCCATTACCTCTAAACTTTCTATTAACTTCACTAGGTTTACCCAGCACATGCAAAGTAATGGTACCTAGTAGTTATGTTTGGTTATAGCTCAATCGTGTGTAAAGATTTTTGCAAAGTACCAACGTGAAAAGCAAAACAAAACCAAGACCTTGCAATTCTGTTTCCAACAGATAAAAAAGAGAATGATGCTGCATCTACCCAGGGAGTAGTCATGAAAGATGAGGAGGCAACCAGATCATCTTGCAAAACCAATATAGTACAGCAAGCTCAGCGTTTCTATTTCAGTTCACACTGAATTAACACTGCCTTTACATGTGGGTGGCAGAATTTTTTGGCATGGTCACTAGATCCGTGTAGAGCTGGCCGTAAGCTGGAAAGGTGCAATAAAAAGGAATTAAAAATAAACAAAAACTGTCTTTTTTACCATGCGGGTCCTGTTCATTTGACTTGGGGCTGCTCCTTGCTCTGCGCTCGGGTTTCTTGACGGCTGGAGCTCCCCCGGCGCTGCCCGCGCCGTTGTGGCTCTTTGCATAACCATTATACACCGTCGTGCAGCTGCCTATATGGCTTTTGTAGATAGAGGAAGGAGGACTATTCAGACGGTTCTGGCGATCAATTTGCCTGTCTTTGAGTTTTTTGTGCTGTGGTTTGCTGTACTGATCTTCCCTGGTAATGTAGCTGGACATCCCATATAGTGGTATGATTTCTGAAACAGAAGAATTCACCTGTGTTAACTCACGACAACAAAAAAATCACAGATTTTTTTCTCACAAAACCAAATTCCTGACCAACTCTAAATGAAATGATTCCAAATGTGCCAACAAATCAAATTTTTTCCTTAAGGAAAGGTTTTCAATAGAACTGACAATTTTTTTGTATTAGTTATGCTCTTTAGATGATACAATTTCATAACTCTTTGGATGAGTGTGTAAAATACAGCAATTAGGGTGAAAACTTTTCCCCTCCTTTTCAGTCTTTGCGTTTCAAGGATGCAAATTTCAAGCAAAAATCCAGAAGACCGATCTTCAGGAAAAAGTTTTCGTAAGTTCAAAGCAATTTAGCATTTTCCTCCCCAGGGTCTGAATGGACAGAGCAGGCTGAGACGTGCTGGCTTCAAGCTGCCATCCCTGATTACATGAAATTTAATTTCCCAATATAAATACATTTCAGAATCATGTCAGTTGTGCTGTCTAAAGAGAAAAGTGCAACATGAAGTAGAAGCTTTAGGAAGTAAAACTATCTAAAACCAGTCTGAGAATTATCATAAATATCATGTGCACACTTCAGGTACACTTCATTAAATATAATCCCCCCTCCAAGGATGACTCTCTCTAACCTAAGGCAGGTCAGCTTGCAGAAGTCACAGTATTTCCTGCTTTTCTCTATTTATAATTCTCCTTTTTGTGCTCCACTTTGAATATTCAAAGTGGACATATTCATGCCCCAAACAGTTTTGTCTTTGTTAGCAAAATAACAATTGATACCTGACATATTAATCTTTTTTCCTACATCCATTCAGAAGTTACTGTACACACACTTCTGAAGCAAACAAGCTCCTATGCAGCTGTTCAAAGCCTGTTTGCAAGTTGAGATTCCCATGTATACCGCATTGTCATTTTTCCAAGTATTTCTAACTAGCCAAATTTTCTTTCTTTGGTATTTCAGTGTGCCTGGGCCTTCATCTTTCCTTATATGATGTTGTTTGTATCATCACAGCAATTAGGTGCCTAAAACCAGCATGCTACAAATAAATGCTGATGTTTTTTAAGTATAAGCCATTGCACAGCTAAAGGGAAACAGTGGATTAACACTCATCAGTACAGTATTCACTACTTTAAATATTGCAGTGTACAGATATAAGAAACCAAAGACGTTGTTTTAAATTTTATTTTTAAGTTGTATTGCCTTCTTGGCATCTCCAGGCTACACAAATATTCAACTTACTCAAGCAATGTGACAAACTGCCCTGTTCCTTTTTCAAGGGAAAAGTCCTTTCCTTATGAATCTGGATGGCTATACCACCCTACTGGGTTCCTGAGCTTCCCACTTCCTCCCTCCCAGTATAATGAAGTTAAATGTCAGCTCAAAGGGTCCATTCCTCACCAGAAAATGACATCTGCTGGGCAACAGAAAATTCAAGAGGTAACATCTGTACATACCTCCTCCTCTCTCTTTCTGCCTCTTCCTTTCCACTCCAGTAGAACCTCACTTCTGGCGATATGACTTAACCGGACTCTTTAGAATGAGTGTTAAGTCCAGGTAGCTCAGCAGTAACGTAAATCCATGAATCCTGAACCCACGTTAAACACCTCAAGTAGCTTTATGGAATTTTTGGTTAATGCCCTCTTTCAGATTACACAAAGACTTATCTCCAGGGTGGCAGAGACACAGCAGTGCATAGTTCAGAGAGAAATATGCCCCTTTCACTCCTTTTCTTGCAATTACTTCCTCATGGCCTGATTAGGGCTGCCATGCTACCCTTTGGTATCAGACAATGCCTTGCAGTGACTTAATGCACAGTGTCCACTAGAATAACAAACAGAAAATGTCTGTTATTTCTTGGAAAACCACAGGAGGCCACATTAGGGCCAACAGGAAGTGGTATCCAGCTTTTCCCACTGGAAATGACCATGGCAAGCCATGTTAGGATACAGCCCTCTACATCCATTGTTCATTCCCAAGCCAGGACTGACACATTTTGTCTCTAGGTTTTCTGTATAATGCTGCATTGTGACACAGCAAACGGGACATGACTCATGTCCCTAGTTTACAGCATTGGATGAGACATTTTTTTCCCACCATATTTACAGATTAAGTTAAAATTGCTTTTGTTTCTGCAACCCAGAGCTGCAACACAGGATTGCCTGGTGTTGCCACTCTCTGGATGGCTACAGCCCCCCGCTCTGAATATTAAAGGAGGCTCTATCCATATAGACAAAGCCACTCTAAGTTCTCCATTCCTACTCTTGGTTTCTCTAGCCCTCAAAATTTGCTGAACACAGGTGTGAGACACCAGTACCTTCCTTTCGGCTCACCTTGTTCTCCATATATTGTTGGGGGAAGATGATGCTGTGGGAAAAACTGTGGTGGCATGTCCCCAGGTCCAGTGACAGGAGGATAAAAGGCTGTATGAGAATTGTGAATAAAGTGGGGATGGTGCGTCAGGTACGGAGGTAAGTGATGGGTTGGTGAGATGGCTGAAGGGTAGCTGGGGGGGTAACACTCTGGAGACTGCGGGGTCACCACCACCCTCCGAACGCCCGTATTGTCTTCTATCACCTGGAAGAGAAGGCAAGGAAAAGAGCTCGTTATGCAGCATCTGACCAGGCACATTTTTAAAACAGCACTGTTTACAGTTTGTGCTCCCATTGCAAAACATCTGGTCCCAAGGTTTACTTTCATGAATAAACACATTTCTAAAATTAATATCAGCAGAAATAACTGGAGTGGTGATGTGGCTTCTCCTTGAGACTCAGACAGACACGCTAATCAGCAGCAGTGTAACGCTGCAGATAGTGATAACTATGTGGGTAAGAGACAAAACAAATAACCTGCATTTAGGGAGGAAAACAGAACACAAAGCACCAAAACAAGTGCACTCACTGGAACCAACCAAAAACTTCTACCATGGATTTTGACAGCACTCTGATCAGGGAATTAGTAACACTTGGAAAGTAGCTGGCACTGCTGCTGCAGAGAGGCTGCATGTGTACACAGAGACATGTACTCTGCAGGAACCTGCTGTGTTTACACATATTTGCAAAAGAATTGCTATGTTCTTAACAGGTATCTGTTCAAGACAAATCATAGGGCAGAAAGGTTTGTTTCTGCTACAGAGCTGATCTATACGTCCATACAAATCAACTCCAGGATATGCATAACTTGGCCCCTAATGCCACAGTCAAAGCATGTAAAAACAGATGTATTAAGGTGGAAATGTGCTTAGGCTGAAAAATGTTTTTCAGGTTATAATTTTTCCAGAGTTATATTTCTGGAGAACAGTCAAACAGCCAAATTTCAGCCCAGACTCAAGAGCCAAGCTTTTCTTGAAGCTCATTCAAAAACTCCTGCCATTTCTGAAATTTAATAATGCAACCACATAAGAACAATTACTATCCCTGTGACTCTGCATGCTGACGTGCATGAAGTAGGGAAGTACGAAGGAAGCTTCATTTATTTTTTCATACAACAAACAGGTTGTTAAAAGCCAAATTTTCTCTAAACTGACTGATGACACACAGATGGAATAATATTTGTGATGAATGTGTTGTATGAGGTAAGTGAATGTGCATCAAGGGCACCTGCCATAAGATGCTGCAGCTCTCGGCTGATTACTACCACCATTAGCTGGAGTTATCCTCCCCCAGCAGCATCAGCAGAAGAGACTCTCCTACAGATCCCAATACTCCAGAGGCTCTTGTCACATCAGTGTCTTTCTGCACCATGAAAAAAAGAAATTGCACAAGCATGTGGCTGTTTCTGCTGGTTCTTTTCTGCTGCACAGGACCAGCCCTGCCCAAGAGGCAATGTCCACAGCCCTGACCAGAACTGCCCCAGCAGAAGTCTGTGCTGAAGGCATCAGCTAAGCAAGGTATCAGAGGGCAAAATTCAACTAGTATTAGCCGACCCAGTTCCTTCCTCAGGCCATGTGTGCCTTTAGGTTATATGAATTTATGCCTATTAGCTACGGGATGCAGCCACAGACATGGACAATTTCTGTGGCTTGGCTGGTCTCCTGCATAAGACAATTTTCTACAGAAAGTTACTTCATTCACTTATAACTGATATTCTCACATTAAAAATGCGTTGCTTGCTGAGTAACCAGAATAGTAACTGTTTAGCTTAACATACTTGATCCTAACCTCTAAATTTACAACTTCCACTATCAATTTGTCAGCTGCTAGCTTTGAATTTCAAAGACTTCACAGAGTCCTCAACAGATAGCTGGAACTCTGATATTTAGGCTATCACATCATTTTAACGGCTGCATTTTCAGGCCTCCCATCTTTGCTACTGCTTCTACTCCACCTCCACAGCCCTTCTTATCGTGGTGTCAGGTCTCAAACCTGCACTGTGAATCGTGGAGAAGAGGGAAATCATCTTCCATTTAGCACGTATTTGAAAAACAGTCCTCCTTATCTAGGACTGTGCAGAGAAATGCTGGACTTAACTCTCTTAGAGTCAGATCATGCTGTAATTTAATTGAGACACTAAGTTTCTGCATTCCGATGTGAAAAGTTTTCATCACAGCTTTAACTAGTCCAAGCCTCAAAGACAACTCCAGTCTTCCAGGCAGATACAAGCTCTTATCTGTGCATCTAGACCAGTTACATGTGTATTTTGTGCTCTAGTGAAAGATGAATATATTAAGGAACAGATTCAGACAGAAAGCCTGTAACCCTGAGCAGCACATAATGTAAACCATATTTAAAATTATCAAGATTCAGCTTCCTGAAATATCTTCTATGAAGCAGGGAGCAAAGCTCAGAGTCCTGTCAAAGATCTTTTTGATAAAATTATCCTGCTAGATGAAACTCTAAAATATCTGAGAGAAAAGCCAGAGATGAGAGGATAGAATATTTCAGTTGGAAGGGACCTACAATGACCGTTCTGTCCAACACAAAAGATGAGCCAGCCTTCCAAATTGCATTCACTGAAAAGCCAAGACTAATATCTTTTATTTGTTTCCTCACAAGCCATGAATGCTGACAGCATTCTTATTATTCCATGTGCCTATGTTACAAACGAACACAAAAACACAGGGGACCTTGCAAAAAACATTTATTCTACAGGACATTTTTAATCCAAAATAGGAATTATAGTTGTATGTGTAAACTTCTGAAGCTGCACATGCAAACTTGAAATATGCTATCCTGTCCTTAACAAATCATAAAATTGGTAATTGATTTATTATGCATTATATGCATTAGGTAGCTATAAACCCTGTAGATATCCTTTGATTTGTAAAACGTGCAGTGGGTAGATTATAGTAGTGCCATTCTGGTAGACAACACACTCTCAGTTCATCAACGACGGAGAAAATCAGTTTTGATCCAGTAATGGAAATAACATAACTTAGAAGAGAGGTTAAACTTTGCTATTTAAAGAAGAAATCTATAATCCCTTGTATCTGCTTAAAATTGTTTGTCACAAAGAACATAAATTCATCAGGAAACACACTGCTAAACTGTCTCTACTTCAGTGCCAAGAGGCAATGAAATCCTAATCCCTGCTGAGGTCTCTAGATGCAACTGGAATATTAAAAGTAATTGCTATTACTAATTTTAGCAGTTTATATTTACAGAAAAAAGTATCTCTGGTTATTTGGCACCAAGATATAAACTTTCACTATTTTGCATTCTTTTAAAACAGTTACTAGGTAAATTATCTTTTGCTGGTATTTTTTTGTGCTTCTTGGTGTAACTGGCTTGCAGTCTCAATAACAATACTATTATAGCATACTTCGGTGTGTTTTTTTCCTCATATTTTAGGGAGCTTAATTGCTACATGAGGTAGATGATGATCTTTCAGGACAGTCTGGGTTAACATTACTCATACACAACCAAATTGCTTCCTCCATTGGTTGTCACATATTGCTGATACCATTTTAGATGTTGTTTTCCAGTGAAGATATCACTGTAGTAAATAGAGATAATTCAAGTATTCAAAGTACATCACACTACTCCATGTTGTCTCATTTTTTTCCAGTGAAATTTAATATTAAACTCCCAGGAAAAACACAGGCCATGTTAATTGTGTGCAAGTAAACTGTACCTGTATTTGTGACATCCAGTTTCACAAATACAACCACTCATTCTGTAACACATGTTCACTGAATGGGTTTCATATGGTAAGATGCAAGTAATTTCCACTTGCTTTCAAAAAAACCCAAAGAACCCCCATTCCACTTAAATTTAGTGTGCTAGATTCAGCAAGGACTGGAGCATGGTCACTGGGTGGACTACAACCAATACTTTGGGAATTTCATAAACTAATTTTAAATGTCATTCATAAGTCAATCTGTGCCATAAAACAGTACAGAATGAGCTCATCCACAAGAAATTTGGATGTCAACATTTTATTTATTCACTTAATTTCTTCAGGATGCCAAGTTCACACCAGTCTTGGCAAGTCTGCATCACTATCTTTAGCATCCATCAGTATTAAACAACACATTAAATCTATACCTTCAACCTGGAAAATAGATAAAAATCTAGAATGCTGGAAAGCATGCTGAGGTATTTTAAACCTAGAATGGTAGAGTTCTTCTGGACCTATGGTCATGAACTCCTAAAGATCATGACTTTATGGCTTGCTCCATATGAGATCTGCACAACTTTGCTCATGTTCAAAGCTTTAATGAGGATCATCCTGTTAAAGGATGCCTTGATTGACTGCAGTCTATACAACACCCAAAGTAGCTCTGTGAGCAGTAAAGCCATACAAAACAGAGGAGTTTGTGACTAAAAGCTGATGCTGTCCAAACATGCTCTTGAGAACACCTCCCTTAGGGTAGAGGATGTACCCAAGACTAAAATCCTGACTTTCAAGGATGTAAGGGATTTTCTACCCTTTTAAATGTCATCATAACACTTTCCTCTTTCTAAAATGTATGCTTTCATTCTTTCAAATGCCATGTGCTTGATGCAGGGATATTGAACAGCAGGACAGTGGCTCAAATTGCACAGTTCAGACTATACAACCTCAGTGTTGCCTCCTGACCAAAGGAGGTTGTTCAACACTACGTGCACCTCATGTCCCAACCAGTAAATTAGTCCTCTAGCCTTAAAATATCCGTGGCAGAGACCCCATATTAAAAAATCTGTAAATAAAATCAAAAGTAGAGTTTCAAGCCAAATTTTCATGTCCAACTACATACAAGTAATTAATCAAACTCCAGTGGAATTGCTGCAGACTTATTTTGGAGAAAGCAGTCCTCAGCCAACAGCACTAAATGAACAAGTTCATGATCGTGCTTTTTGATATTTCCATTTTTCTAGTTCTCCTCATTAGAAATCCTCCTTTCCTCCTCCCAAACATGCACTGTGAAAAGTAGAAACAACGACCCATGAGGATGTCCCTGAATTTAACAGCTTAGCATCCAAATCACGATCTTTAATCTTCAGATTGTGCTGATATCATGGAGCTTGAGTGCCCTAGAAGCCAGGAGAAGGTATAAGACCACAGATCCCAATAGCAAGAAGCCTCCAGCAGAGAGTGAGCTCCCAAGCCCATGCAGGAAGGAAACAGCTCAGAAGTGGAATGGCCAGTAACAACTTGTGCCTGGCTCCTGACAACATTCAACAGCTGAAGACAAAACTGTTGACATGGCATGTATTTAATACAGATTTCTCTACCACGTCACCCTCCACAACCACCCTTTGCAGAAGCAATACTGTCCACCAAGAGCACAGCAAGGAACTTCTCCTCTTGTCTATATTTAACTAACCCTCAGCCCACAAAGAATTGCAGGGACATGAACTCTGATCTGATAGTTCATATCTGCCAGAGGTGCACAGAGGTTTGTCTGCTGAAAAGGAAACACAAAATACTGGCTGCATTGAACAAGTTTTTGAGAGCAAAACCCAGAAAGATTTGAACTGGTGGTTGTGCATTTGTCTTCTGTTATTTTCCTGGATTTTTTTCCCATCCTGGCTAAGCCTCATTACTAGGAACATCTCCTTAACATCAACGAAGCCAGCTTTAGTCACAACTATTAATATGGTCCTTGAAGTCTAGAAACAAAGTCTAACTATGTTTGTGCCTGCAAGGCACTCATCCTCCTGTCAATTTTTTGCTGATCATTTTCCAAATACTGGAGAATGACCATGTTAATGAAGGACCACATTAATCCAGTGTTGCAATCATTTGATAACTCATGTAATATGTAGGGCTAACATGCACAGCTCCAACAGCCTTGGCATAATAAAATGGTAGAAGATTCCATGACTTCTTTTAATAGGCATCATTACTTCTCCACAGAAGTATAGTGTTCTGCCCGACTCTTAGATGTATACTTTGGGGACAAATCAAAACTAATATATTTCAATAGATACCTCAGAGTGAATTAATTTGCTTTATGGCTTTTCCCTTACCATTTTAAATTTAAATTGTGTTCTCTTTGTTTATCAAAAACCAGTATTTTTAACTATGAGGCAATGGACAAAAGCAACAGTAAATAAGGCAGAGACATTTATTACAACAAAGAACTAAATTACTAAAGACTTTCAACTACTAATTAATATGAAGGCCTGAAAGGCAAGAGGCTCACTCACCACACAGCAGAACACACATTTTGCTGCTGAAAAGCACTGAAAACGGTTTTTCCCTAAAACTTTACAACATATTTCCAGCTCCTTGGAAAAAATCGCTTCACAAAAGGGCTTTTGGTTGGTATTTTCTGGTTAAGAAACTACTTAAAGGCTTCTTTAGTGGAATTATGGTGCCCCACAAAAAGCATTACAGACCAACTGGGCTCGGACAAAGCTACAACTGGAAGACTTTCATCCCTCTGGTTTGGAAAGCATTCCAATTATCCCCAGCCATTTATCTTAGCACAGAGGTAGAGAGGTATAAATATTTTAATACTAAAAAGGTGTTAAAATCTAAGAAAGAATAAAACTTTAGAAAAACCTCTACATATTATGAGTCAGTTTATTAAATTGAGTCAGTCCATGAGTATTAAACTGCAAATGCTGTCAAAATGTACCCCCAACCACTTCCCTTGGGATGACTGAGGAGCAGGAGGACCACCCTGTGGTCCTGCCCTCTCTCCTAGGCTGGCTAACAACTTCCATCATACTTTAAACATGTTTTCACTCTGTTCAGAAGTTAAAATACCACAGAGTGATTGCAGTATTTTGTGGGATTTAAGTATGACGCCATCCACAATTTTTCAGAATTACACAAGCTCACATGTTTCCTGGGGAAGGGATTCCAGGGCATCATCTATTTTCTGCTTAACAAGATGTCAAAATACGTGTCTCAAAAGTTATTATTATGCTATTTATCAAGGATATTTGAAATAATTTGTATACTTTTAATGAAGTTT
Organism: Calyptomena viridis; assembly: GCA_013390005.1. Lineage (NCBI taxonomy): Eukaryota > Metazoa > Chordata > Aves > Passeriformes > Eurylaimidae > Calyptomena > Calyptomena viridis. The sequence goes on from WEIV01002542.1 coordinate 346,104, forward strand.
TTGGTCCAGCTCTCAATAAAAACGGTGAAATTACTGGGTTTATTGTATTGTTCACAGCTGTTCCGCCTTATACCAATCTGTCTTTTTCCTTTTTTCTTCCTTACTTTTAGAGTGTAAGCTTTGCAGAAGATTGAAGGAACAGAAAAAGTCTTGTAATCTGAAGTGGTTATTTACACAGAAGAGCAGTAGCTGTCCAAGAGTTCCAAAACCCAACAGCTTTGTGAAAAGCTTTTTTCACTTTTCCATAAATAGATAATTAAATAACAATTATTTTTGAAAACACACCAAAAATCCCCAGTTCTTGGCATGCTGCAGGATTTGTGCTGGGAAGATAGTGAGGATCAACAGCATATTTTATATCTACGGTGGCTCCTTCCACCAGTTTCTTACCCCTTCTGACTGTCAGAGGAGAACTTAAGGCATCACTCAACAATGTGGAGCTCTTTCCCTCTCACGAAGGGAGAGAAGTTGCACATATGGGCTCAATCTGTGTGCACAGCTTTTGCTGGGGTTAAAAAACCAAATGTTACACATACCAGTGTGTGAAGGTGCACATAGATGGTCACTTGTCCAAACATATTTGTAGCATCAGTAAAAGAGAAGGAGTATGAAAATGTGTACTATAATTTTCATTACAACTTCTAAATTAAACTTCAACCAAGCAGACTTCTCTATGTGGATCAATGATAATGCTTTTATATGCATTTTAATTCTTCAAGAAGCATACCTGTGAAATATAACCAGGAGGAACATGAATAGGGGGAATGGATCCATTGGGTGACATCATGGGAACCTCTGCTGGTCCTAATAGAAAGAGAGTAATAAGATATCAGTTTTTTCAGTTACAAAAAATCACAATTGCTCAAAAAAAGACTAAAAATAGCTTCATTTTTGAAGCCTGCAATAACAAAATGAGCAGCTCCACTAATTTCTGGTATATGGAAAATGCCTTGTGCCATCATTCTGAAAATAAGATCATTGTTCAATGACTTTACCATATACTCTGCTGAAATAATATTTTCATCATAAAACAGCTAAAACATAGACTTTATATTACCCACTGATCAACTTATACAGCATTAAGCAGTAACATAATATGTCCTTTAGCAGCCCACAATTCCTATATTGAAATCTGGTTAAGTTATTCTTGTCAAAGGCATAGGAGCAGGGAACAAAGCAGAAACTGTGCAGCCTGGAATTAGGCAGCTCCCAAGGAAAGTGTCCAATTGTAGCAAAAAAAAATCACATATGTGAAAAACTATCTATCTATTTAAGAATGCACAAAGACCAAATTCATTATCTCAGCTATTCAGACTAACCTTGGAATGTGGTTATACAAGCAAGAAGCTTATGGTTTCCACTCTGAAATCCAGCCCTGAACATGCAAGTTCCATTTTGAGGCACTCAGTACAAGTACAACAAAGTAAGTGCCATAACCACTGGGCTTTTGCAAACAGTCTCACAGCTAAAAGAAAGTGTCTAAATAAAATGGAAATAGTTCTCTCAACTGCTCACTGATTCACCCATTAACATCAGGAACATCACACAGAGCAGTCAGTAAAATGAACCTCCCAAACATGAGACAGATGTTTGCAATGAGAGTTTACTACTTTGTAAAGAAAAATTAATTTCATTCCTTCCTTATTACATATTAAAATGCTGATACTAATCTGTTAATTAGCCCATTTAACCCCATGGTTAAACTCTTGAGAAGAGCTCAGCAAGGCTCTGCTCCTTATCACTGCAAACTGAATTTCAGCTTTGACTAACAAAACAAAAGGTAACTTTATCCTCTCTGATGGAGAAGCCATCTAACATCTCCAAACCATATCACGTTCTAGGGAAGGAAGCTGAACGCTAAAACATATGAAGGACTTCAGGCACAGATGGGATGTAATGGCCTGTAGGAGTGACTGTTCCTAAAATTTAGACAAATCTAATGAAATCCCCAACAACAAAGTGAGTCACAGTCTGTTGCCTGCTATCAGCAAAACCAGTCCACATCAAATTATCAGAGTCATTCCTTATCCATCTGCATTTTTATACTCCTCAGGCTGCTTATGGTACAATCAGCAAAACTTCCCACCTCTGAAAATCCAAGTTGCACACAGGAATCCATCAGAATTATTTTTATCTCCTCTGATCTTGTTTTTTTCTCTATCCAGTTATTTATAGTCTAATCAGAACCTACACATTTTACTACTCACATCTTGATTTGAAATATGGTACTTCATCATCAAGTGTAAAAAGCACATGGAAACTTCACATTTTAAATTTAAATATTTTAGGTGTGTGGTTCTTCTGCACTTCATTCTTCCCTGTAACTATGTGGAGAACTTTACCTATACTATAGGCCCTGTATGGCAGAAATAAAGATATTACTTATTATTCACCTCATATGGGTTTCCCCTTAGTCTATGGCCTTTTCAACCCTATTTGTCTCCTCAGACAGCCAACAATTTTAGTGTCAATGGAAAAACTTCAGCCTGAGCAATAAGCAATTATTGGGAAGGAGCTGCCATCTAAATGGCTCTATTTAAATCCATCAAAAATATAAAGTGACAACTGGTTCAGAAGGAATTTTACAGAAGGAATTTGAATGTAATTTCCTTATGAAAAAAAAATCCCTGCAAATTTCTTTTGAGGAATACAGTTTTTTATTTCTTTCTGAATCTACTTTGGTCTATACACACTGCCGAGTTTCACTCCACAGCAGCCTGGACAGTATATCTATATATCTATATATAATGGTCAATACTGGCCCAACACACAGTGATGCTTTTTTTTTTTTTTAATCCACACAGTTCTATCAAGTGCTATTCACATCTTCAAGGGCAGAACATGCCTGAGATTAGGTACAATGAACAGTTAACAGTTACACAACTCGTTCCTTTTCAGTAACTTCTCAAAGTTGAACAACCGCAAGGAAAAAAGATCATTATAAAATAAAAAAATATCCAGAGTTCACCATTTAAGTAGACAATAATTTAAATGCTACGTGTAAACCTTGCTTAATAGAATGAAGCTTTAATGTATAACGTGCCTAACATATAGCCCCACTGTCGACTTATTGCATCAGCTCCAGCCATCTTTCTCAAAAATTGCCACTCTGACTTCGAAATAAACTTAAAAATGGAACAGTTTTGGAGTTTTTCTACATACAGAGCAGCTAATACTATACAACAAGTAAGAAGCACTTGGCTTAGTGTGCCTCTTACCTGTCCTTCCAAACCTTGTGCCAACTGCTCATATGGACTAGCAATCTACTTGCAGGAAGAAATCAAACTCCTACACTGATACTGTTGACTGTAACACTTCCACTCCAATAAAAAAAAAAAATAATTGTGTTTTATCATCAAAACGTGCACGGTGCAAGATGAGTCTTAACCTTGCGTATGACCTGCAAACTGTTAAAGTCATTTGGATAACGGGTTTTAGGCGACTGACAGCCTGGTGATTTGCAGCTAGATTTTGTTTCCAGTGCTTTGATTCCAGGGTTAGCCAAATGACTTTAGCATACATTATTGCATTCCCCTCATCAATGGTATCAAAACAACTTCAAGCAGTAGCAAGTGAAACAGACCCCTACCTTGACAGCATGATGGAATTATTAAAGACTTTCTCTGTAGTCAAACCATTCCCTAATTAACATTAAAACAAAACCATAGCTCTCGTTTGGATTGGGGTTTTTTGTTGTTGGGGCTTTTTTTTTGATTTTGTTTTTGATGAGGTTTTTTTAGTATTTTTGCTTATTTCAAATAGTTTTGAACTGTTAAAAAGCAGAAATTTAAAAAAGGATGTTCCTCAGTTGCTTGTATTCACAGGATGAAGATAAGTAATAATATGTACTCTTGGGAATTGGAACTTTCCAAGTTTTAATTGAAGTTCATAGTTCAATATAAAATTTACTTTTAATGAGAAAAAGTCCATCCATTCTACTATGGATGCTGCACACTGAAATGAGCTCGCTTCAATCGTTTTCAAACCTGTTAACAAACAGAGTCTGTTTCTTGAGCTCCTAATGAAACGGAGCCAGCAGAGCTTGGCCACCTCTGCTGACAAAGCAAGAGGCCAAATTCCACCCCGAGCTCCCTCATGGTGAATACAGCACATCTCCATCAGCTTCTGGAGGGCTGCCCCAAAATGCTGAGGCTGGTTCCATCCAAAACACAGGTGTAAGGAAAGGATTCTCCCTCCTCTGATATAAGAATAAAAGCAGAGGAGCCACCAGGCTGAAGGCACCCAAGTCCATGTAGCCAGGCAGGTGACAGGCCCCACTTGTGGCTGGCTGGCAGAGTACAAAGTTTTCCTATTTCTAACATGTTAATAACTAATAGACAGTAAAAGAAGCAATTCAGTCTTGTATTGTGGCAGAGCTAATTAACAGCGTGACATCCCAGTCAGAGCCTGTCCTTCTCTTCCAAGCCACATGCTCCCTCTTTTGTGCTGCTCTGTCACCCCTCTGACAGCATGGAAGCTGATTTTTTCAACCATTTTAGATAACCAAAAAGGTTTTACAAATTTGTTGCCTTTTTAAAAAACAGCTGCATGCTCAGTCTTACAAAAATGACAACAACCATTCTATTCCTTCTTGTGCCATGATTTATTGGGTGAAGCTGTACATCAAAGCAGGACTCCCTTCCACCTCTGTCTCCCATTTACCCTGCGAGAGGATGTTTCTTTCACAGAAAGATTGACAGTTCTTCCGGTCATTTTTGTTCCTTCAGGAATAATGTCACAATGTACTTGAGAAAATTCTGGCCCAAGGTTTTCAAGGCTAATTATAGCCTTGGTTGCAATCCATGACACTTTCAAAAGTCTTGTATAAAACTAGTTTTGGAATAAGTACGCTTTTTTCTTATTCCCAAGTGACCTTTAATGCATGCATTAAGGATCACTTAAATCAGGGTGTTTTCCTCAAATTATACAAGCCAAAATATGGGATTTCAGTTGCTCCAGCTATAGCAACATATCTTTCCCATTTCTTTCTTTCCACATAGCATTATAGGGCAAAGAATTTTATTACGCCATTTTCCTTAGCACTTTATAGATCATTGCTTTTCCCTCTTTATTACTAAATTATATCCCACAGAATCTTTTCCCCATCCAGCTCCAGCACACAGCCATGTTTCATGTTTCCATGCTTCTAGTGACTGTTTTGCATAGTTTATTACCAAAAGCAAATCCTACCAGGCTTTGTCACAAAGTTCAAAGAGAGTTACTGAAAACTTCCTGAAGTTCAGGAATTTCTTAGTCCTGTTTCCAGCAAACACGTTGTGACTTAACCATTTCACACCACAATACCTGCACTAGCAGAGAAACTATGAAATTGAGTGATTTTGCACTTCGAAATTTAGGAATCCTCTACATTCTAGTAACAAGAACCTACTAACTAGCTAAATGGAAAATTACATCCATGGAACTATGGAAATGTATTATATTTTATAAAGCTTAATATTTATAAGTAACCCATGGAAAAATATTTGGCCTCCCCTGATTCATAACAAAACTGGTATCACATCTTTCACATGGGGCACTTCTCAGGAAGTAAATCTATGGAGCAAGAGGTGTGACAGAGCGAAAAGGAGAGATAATTAAAGGGCAAATTGGCCTGCTTTGCTAAAACAAATGACCCAGGGCTTGCTGACCTTGGCTGGGACCCAAGGGTTTGCATTCTCACATGGATGAGCAGCTGTTCCGGAACAATTTCCTCCATGAAACAAGCACAAACAGGCTCCCTGTCAGGAACACGTGTCTTCTCCCTCCACTTGGTTATTCTCAAAGCAACTCACAGGCGAAACAAGGTGATGACAAGGAAAACAAAAAAAAAAAGTCCTGGATCCTTCCATTCATCTTCCCTTTGCAGCAGAACTGTGGTGAGCATTTTTCCCAGTGTTTCAGCCACTGCATAAAACTGTTTGTTAGCACAAGCAAATACAAGTGTGTCAGATTACTTTGTAAAAACCTTTAAAGTAGGATGCAAAGAGCTTTCATGTACGAATATCACCACAATTCTGAGATGCGCTCTCTCCTAGACAAGACCTAATTCAGACACCGATTTAACTCTGCTCACGTATGGTACAAGGCAGAGGAAGAATCAACTCCCAGGTGTCTACTTGAGTTCCCAGGACCCAGGGTCTTATATATGCTGCTGATCAAGAGAAGAATACTTTGTCCTTTGATGAGTGTAAATTTGTAGATTAAAGCAGCTCCACATTAGAGAGAAAAGAAGGAGCAGCTTTAACAGCATTTAGTGCTTGAGAGGATGACAGCTTTAAAAATACCTTTGGAAAAGTCTGAAATGACAGAAAAAATCTCACTCATGCTGCATTCAACCTGCCAATGGCAGGGTAATGAAAAGTGCTAAAATAATGTTATCAATAACCATAGGCATTGATAAATGGCAAGGAAAGCATTCAGCACTTGTCCATCCCCATGGCATCAGCTCATGCCTGAAAAAGACACCACACAGAGTTTTATACTGCTTATCCATGCAGATATGTCAATATTTTCAAGATGTCATCTACACACAGAGATACGAATAAAAGAATGCCTGCCACACATCCATTCATACTGCCTGGAACCTCAACTGGTTATTTTCTATTCAGATCACAGTTTAGCTGTATGAAGCAATTCTTTCGAGAGTAGAAAAATATTACCTAAACCCTCAAGTTTAACAGAAATGGCTCCAATCTTGGATACTGCAACAAATTACTACCTAAATGCAAATGAAACATCCAAAAGAAAAAAATCAGCCTAAAGACTCCTGCACATGTATGGCTTAACCACTGAACACAGTCACCTTTGTACAAGCACAGTGTTTGACAGTGGAGACTGAAGAACTTTTGATGTAGTCAAAACGTGCTTCTGAAACTCCTTTGTGACTTCTACGACCACTTTATGTTTTTTCAGTATCTTTTCTAAATCCCAGCACTAGATTAGGAGAGGCTACAAATATAACAGTCCTTTACCCACTCTCCCAGGTTATCAATTAATTTGCTGTAAATGTAATTAAAAATAAAATGCAAAATCAATTTAAATTGCAAAAAAATACATTGGTGTCTTGTAGTTTCATTGCTTGATCATTATTAACACCAAACTGCAAATCCCTTATGCTCAGCTGACATGTTTAGCCCTTGGACCTCCAGTCACAGACCCGACAGTACCAGCCAGGCTCCAGTCTGGGTTTGACTGATGCTTTCAACATGTGCAGACAAACTCACTGAACCAAACATCAAATCAAACTACTCAGAAATCTGTGCCAAACACATCAAGCAGACAGCTACTGGAGCATTTTCTGGCTTATTTACATGATGGCACCTTTGCTGTTTACATGAGAGACTCTTAAAAGCTGTTTATTTTACCAGTGTTTGCTACTTGACCTGCTACACACAGTGGGAGGCTCGAGTACATCCAATCTGGAGCTAAACTACAGCACTCCATGCTTTAATATAAGAATCACAGGATTCCTACTCAGCAGCATTTGCAATGTGTGTCTCCCAGATGTTGTATCCTGGTTTGGGGCATATTCTAGAAATACAGTAACTGTAAAAACAGGAAATTAACTGAAAACTATCAGTTGCCCTGAACATGCCCTGTCCAAAGCTACCACAATACTACATCAGTCACACCGCAGCTCTATTGCAGCTAAATTCCAGCAGGAAGTTAGGTTAATGCTCACTTTTATCCACCACAGGACTATGAATTAATAACTTCTCAAATATCAAACATTTGACGTTTCAAGCATCAAGTGTATTGCACTTGGAGATGCTCATTCCTAGAGTGAATCCACTCCTCACCTGCCATCGTGCACCTTGGTTTTGGGGTTCATCACACTTCATTAATGTAACAGAGAAGAGACCAGACAAGGTCAATAGGGTTTAGTAGCCTGGCACATTGTACCCTTGTGCATCTACAGTTTCTCCTCCTGCCACAGGGGTGCAAAAGGAGCAGGAAGCACTTGGGGACAAGGACCTGGCCCCACAGCATAGGTTCATCCTGCACCAGTGACAAAGCACTTTCTGAAGTGATGATTATTTAATTTACATGTTAGAAGAAACTTTGACAATATAAAGCTCACTTTCAAAAAGTCTTTCAAAATATTAGACAAGCAAATTTGTTCACCTACAGAGAATGGAGGTGTGCGAGATGGTCTCTTGTTGTTCTTCAACATCCCCGGGTGGATTTTGTTTCTTGTTTAAACTAGACTTATATATTCTCATTCTAGAGTTTCAATTTATGGGCAACATTTTGGAGTGGAACATTTTGTTGTTGTTGCTGCTGTTTTGAACAGAAATGGGGTATTTTCCTGCCCTAATATGAACAAACAAGCTGGATTCTTTTGCTAAAATAAACCTTTTCTGATGGTTGGATCACCAGTCGCTACTGCAAAAACACTTGCAAAGACTATGTTGCAATACTTCAAGCATTGAAAATAAGCATATTCCCATGGCAATTCACCAGATGGGCTGCAGATTGTAAATCATAGATGTCTAGACTGAAACACAAGAGACAAACATCTGTCTAGAATCAGTTGACTTGAATGGCAAATACTGTTAAATAAATTAGGACTACTTTGGAAACAAAGAGAACAACCAACTATGCTGAAAACATCTGAAATTAATCCATTAGCACACAAGCCACAACACAATAACCTGAAACTGGAGAGACATTCATTTCGTGAGGAGTACTACCCCAAGATGACAACCTGACCAGCTGAGGCAGGAGCACAAAAGCGTTTCTGTGACCCGGCACCACGTTACCCCACCAGGACTCATGAATCCATCTCCCAAACATCTGGCTGGAGTAGGGTTGTTATTCTCCTCGCTTCACAAGGGAAACTGTGGGACAAGAATTGAAATGCCTGATGCAGGGTCACACAGGAAGTCTGTGGGAAGGTACCTGGACACAAACCCAGAATAGGATTTAGGTCATAAAGCAATTTTTAAGACTGAATATAACTTCAGTCTGTTAAAAATTTGTAGGGTATCACACAGAAAAAACACTTTGTTTTGGAAAAAATAAGTCTTCCTCATACCTACTAACTTCTTTTTCCTTTGCATAATCTTTTGTTTTAAGATAGAAACATGCCAGAATGCCCACGGATGAACAGAGAGAATGGCACTAGCAAGAAGGGTGAGAGAGATGTTGCACAGAAAACTGTAGCCTGTCCCTTGCAAGAGGTTCCAAGGGAGAAAAGGAGAAAAGCTGAATTCAGAAATGGGGAAAACCCATGAAATAACTATTGCCAACCCACAAAAATAATGAGATCTCTGTCACAGTCAAGCTTCACTTTAAAATCAAAAAAATCTCATTTATCACAATTTTAAACTGCTAAAGCTTTGGACAGCAAAAGGTGGATTAGAATCCTTCAGCTGAGCTTCCCACCAGACCTACAGAACCAGTGCATTCACTTTTAACCAGTACACAGTTTTAGGGGAAACAGATATCATGAAATGAGAATTATTTTATTTTTGCACTAGTTATTAACAGCATTGCCATTTGCATAAAATATGACACTATTTGTCTGAATTCAATAGAAGTTATTTATTTGTAAAAAGACAAACAACAAGCCATGAAGACATCACAAGGATAGAAGTTTGGGTATAAACATTACTTTCCCTTTGTAATTTTGAGACAGCTCTTCAACACACTAGTGATGTCAATGCTTTCTGGGTAGTGTGTGTGCATGTGTCAGCTTTTGGCACATTCACAAAAGGGCATTCACTTGCAAGAAGTTTTGTTCTCTGCAACAGGTTTATACAAATACTAAACGCTCAGCTTTGAGCACAACCTCCATCAAAGGCAGTAATAATTATACAACACCACTTTTGTGCAACAGTAGAAGAAAATGCTCCAATTATTCATAATATAATTATTGCATTCCCATGGCAACACCGATCAGCAACAGACCCAAACCTGGCCAACAATGAAGTTGCACAGTACGTTCTCTTCTGCCTGCCCCAAACGAGGCAGCAATTAGGTGATGGCTATTCTTTACCTGTCCACCCACAGTGAGAAGTATCATCGAGCCAGCAAAAACTAAACTAAATCTCCAATCCTCCCCCCAATCCAGGGCTGCCACAGTGCCACCCATCATCGTCATAAGGCTGACGAGTTTTATTTGTGACATGTTTGGATCCTGGACTTCAGTGAATCATCCAAAATTCTCCATTTGAATGTGCTCATCAAAAACATGGCAATTAATATCCACCTGTCACAAGCAAGCACCCTATCATGTGAGGGTGGGGAAGGAAGGAGAATCATAAACACTGTTGGTACTCGGGTACATGCTAGGTTGTCTTGTGAGGCTGTTGTGAGCTCCCTGGAGTAAAAACACATTTCACATACATAAGATATACATATTTTTATACATATATTCAATAAATATTAAAATAAAATTTCATTATATTTAGTATTTTCTGTCCCTCTGTTAGGAGTCTTATTACAGTACTGCACTGACACCAGAATAACTTGGAAAAAAATGCAAGCTGAAATGTTAAGTGTGACATTTAGTGCACTGCTCAGAGATGCTGCTGGTGAGTCCAGGGTTTTCCCAGCTGAGCTTTGCTCACACCAGAAGGAGAGCCATCTCCTCCTTCCTTCACAGTGGATTTCATAATCCCAAAGCAGCTCCTTAAGAATCAAAAAAGTTGCATCTTAAAGAGAGAAGCCTCAACCAGAACATCATTCTCCTGGATCAGTGAGTGCAGCAAATAAGTATTTCCCCGAAACGTGGAGCCGCTGGAGCACCAGCTCTACCTGAGCCTCTCCTGACTGATGTTGCTTCTTCAGCATCTCCAGTGATGGAACCTCCATGAAATCCCCAGCGTGGGCCTTCCACTGCCTACCTGCCTTTGCATGGGAAACGTGTTCAACTTGCCTTTCTTTCCTTTAACATTTCACTTGTTCACTCTCTACCACAACAGTGGACAGAGGAACCTCCTATTATCTTCGTTCCAACAACCTTTTCTGAAAGCCCTCACCCACTTCGCTTTGCCTTGTCTCTCTTAAACCTGCCATTCCACAGCCCAAACAACCCCCCGTTTTTCAGGCTTTTCTCATAGTCACATTCACAGACCCCTGATTCTCTCCACTGCTTTTCTCTGAAGCTCTTGCAGCCATGCCAAACCTAAAGCAAGGTGATCAAATCCCCCTGCAGAGCCATCTGAATCCCAGCCAGGCACAAGAAGCTGCTTACACTGACTCTGGTTCCTCTTCGCCTCCTCTGGCAGTCCTCAGATCTCTGCCCGTCCCAGAGAAGGCACTAACTTGCTTTTTCAAATCCTGCTCTCATTTATAAACACTAAAGGTGAGGAGGAAGGCTGTGACTCACCAAGTTATGCCTGAAGGGCCCTGTCACCCTCCCCTCGTTTTCACTTCATTTCTCATATTTCTAAACTGAACCACTGCAAGGAGCACTTTTGTTGTGTTTAAAACATGCCTTGGGGCCACTGACAGCACTGCACCCTTCAAAAAATAAACCATAAATTCTTATTTTCCCATGTCCCCAGATAAAAAATCCTATCACACAGCATGATGTATAGCAAGGAGAGTGAGACTTTTCCCTTTCTATATAAATTAACTGCTGATAAAAAAAAAAATTTGTGTAATTAACTAAGTTATTTTAATTATTAAAATAACACTCCTAACCTGAAAGGAACAGTTCTAGGACAGTTTCCCCATAGCACATTTAAAATATTCTGAATTTTCAGATGGAAAGGGAGTTTCTTGTTGGCTGTAGAAACTGTGAAACTAATTTACTACCCAAAACATTCATCATGCAGTTCGATAGAGATTAAAGGCCCCCTGTCCTCTGGGGAGTGGGCATTTCAACCAGCCATCACTCTTCAAATGTTATTAAAAAGTTTTCAAGCATAAGAGTAAAAAGTTTTTCTTTCTGGGTTCCCAGGTCTTCAGCGTGTCTCTCCCAGATGAGGAAGAAAAGCTGTGCCTTGCCAGAGGCTGCCTCTGCTCAGGAGGCTCCATGGGTGCAGTTGCTTTGGAATAATCCCATTCCTGGGGCCCTTCCCAGGCTAAGGAGGTTCCCAGAGGGATTACTCCCGCACAACAGAGCCCGCCATGACAACTCCACCCGCAGGGTCTGGAATTTGCAGAAAGGAGTAGGGTTCAGGGAGAAGGGATTTAGCCATTTCTCAACTATTCAAGGAATGCTCTTGATTTCCTCCTAACAACCTCAGGTTGAAAAACTGTCTTTTGAATTACTTGAATTTCTACTTCAACTCTATTGTTGGAACCTAAGATCTCAGTTAGTAAAGTAAGTGAAGAGTCCAAAGAGGTAGGAGGGGAAGTGGCAGTTAGGAAAATACAGGCAGTGTGTATTTAAAAAAATACAGGTAGTGTATATTTAAATTTAGGTAGTGTACACAGGTAGTGTATATTTATATTTTTAAAAATATATACAATTTTCAAAAGGTAAAATTCTAAAACATATCTCTGGTCCCTGTGGCTGCAGGGGTGTGTGGTGCCAACAAGTGCAAGGACTGTATGTGCCCAGACACAAATGGGGAGCATAGTAGCCTCGACTTAATCTTAGAATCACAGAATGGTCTGGGTTGGAAGGAACCTCAACAGATTACCTAGTTCCATGCCCTTGCCACGGGCAGGGACACCTCCCACTAGATCAGACCACTGGCCTTGAACACTTCCAGGTATGAGACAATCTGAATGATTAAAACACATCTCACCCACCTTGTTTCATGACAATTATTTTTAAGCATTAAAAAAGATAAAATAAACTCTCCCTTTGCAGAGTTTCTGTACCTGTTCAAAATCTATCTTAAGTTTGAATGGTATTTCTATGCCCCAAAACTGCATGCAGATACAATTGTGCAACTTGTGTGTTGCACCCACAATCAAAGTGCTTCACTGTCAAAAGAAGGAAGAAATACACAGGCATATTCTTCCTTTTCTTTCTTCTCACTTTCACTCAAGCAGTGAATGGCACCTTTTAATTTCTAAACCATTTCAGTGATCAGGCAGCACTGCCATCAACAGCAGTGATGATGGACAGGAATACCTGGAGTCAGTGTTTCTCCATATGCAACAGTATTTGTCTAATAGAGCAAAATAACTCACTGGGTCATACAAGTTTGTGGATCAGCCCTCTGAGCACACAATTAAAAAAAATAACAAAAACAATTTGTCCCGGTGACTCAGAGTCTCCATGGCTCGAAGAAAGCCCTGTTTCTGTAACACTGCACCATGCTGGCTTCAGATCTATTCTCATGGGGCTCAGGCTTGTGACTCAACTGTTTTCCCCTCTATTTATTTGCTCATGAAGTTACCCATCAAGAAGTTCCCTCTATTTATTTGCTCATGCAGCTACCCATAAAGAAGTTACCAAAATCTGCATATATCATAAGGTCTGGGTCAGAAGCAAATAATCGAGCAAAGTTAATATCACTGGAGAATATAAAAACCTCATGTTGTTATTTTCCTTGGATATCCAGAAATTCAAACTCATCAACCTTTCTGGTTCAAGACTGCACTGTTTACCACAAATCTTTCTGATGTTAAGATTGCAATGATGTTCAGCAACTGATTAGGAAATTTCAGAAAAAAAGCATTCTGGAGAAACACACCTCATGCACTGACTGCTTTGTTTGCTGGGAGTGTTTAACAAGTTCATTATGTTAAACTCAGAGCAGTTTCACTCAACTTCTAAGTCTGCTGCTTTTATGGGGTTCTGAAATGAGGTTCTGTCTATGAAGTATGATGTTTTCAGAAAAAAATACTCTTAAACCTTGTCTTTCTCTAATACGCTTCTCTTTACTTGCAGCATCCCTAAAAAGCTAGTACAGTGATTTTTTTTTTTCCCTCAAAAGCAGAGTTTAAGTTTTGATCATGAGTTCCTCACTTCCTTTTCTTTCCACTTCTTTCTGTTGCATATTCTCTATCACATTCCTGGATCCTGAATTTTACAGTCAGGTTACTCTAGCCTTGGAAGGCAAGTTAACCTTTGACTTGTAGGTAACACCACCATCTATCAGAGAATCTGAACATAAGACATTGAATATTTTATGCTGAACCCCAGACATGAGCTAGTGAACAGTCTGGCACAACAGAATCAGAGTCATCTCATTTATTTGCCAGGAGAAAGCTTAGCATCAAAAATTACCCCTTGTGCATAAGAGCATTAAAGATCCTCTAAACCCTGTTGCACATTATCTTGTAAGCTCTAATATCCCTTTCATAGGAGAGTAGAGCAAAGAAGAAAAACTATCAGATACTGCCACATCAACAGCAAAAGAAAGACTCCGGAAAAGAAATAAACTATAGGGATGCTCAGCTCTCTAAGCACTAAATCACTCTCCCTCAATACCTAAGACTCAGTAAGTCATATAACAGTCCAGAGCCACAGCAAAAGAAAACAACAAAATCTTCTAAAAAGTGTAGTTTGTCACTCTGCATTTTACCCTGCATCTGAGTTACATTAAACCAATATAGTCTGCATGAGGGAACTAATCTTTTCTAAAAACTTCATTGTGTCAGCATAATAGAAATATTGTTCCACACCGTATGTTTTAGGAATTTACCTCCTTTCTCTCTCTCATTTCTGTATGTCTGTGCACAGATATATGCATGTCATACATGAAATAATTCAGAAAATTAATATTAAAACTTACACTGTTGTACATACAATAATACAAAAAAATTAGGAACAGTGGAATTTTAACCCATAAATTTGTGGTCATAAAAGACTTGTATCTAACCTGTTGATAATACTCTAGCCACACCTAAGTAAAATCCTGGAGGATGTGAAATGCCCTATGATGATCCATTTAGAGAAATATTCACAGCGACTGAATGGACAGCAAAATTTTCACTTTTCCAACATTCCCCATGATGAAGTTGAAATAATTTTCCAGCCAAGACTTTCCTACAGAAAAGACAAGTTTACCAGAATAAAAATATTTCATCAGAAAAAATCTAAGGACACTGTGATGAGAACAAGGCAAACTTTCAAGCGACAATCAGTAGCCACCATGCCACGTCTCCCACCGGCTGCCAGGAATGCAAAATACCTGACAAGCTAAAGACACTTGCAGGATCCTCTTGCCCATAGAGAATGTGTGGACAACTGAAAGGAACCAGTGCTCTTCTAGGGTTTAGTCTGGGCTGTGCTACCCCTGCCTACAAGTCCTCTCATAAAAATACATTATGCCCTGAAATGCCAAACAGAGAAACCCACAACATTCTTCTAAAGGCTAGGTCCAAATGACATTCTGGTAGGATGTGGCCATAACTAAACACTTCCTTATAGGTTACCCTGCTCTAAAATTTGGCTTCTGACTATCAAGACATATATGATAAAAGATAAGGGATCATCTAGTAAAAATTGCTGCTGTGACTTAGCTTTTCATGCTTTAAGATACATAAAACTTTCTTAACATCATGCACTTAAGGATATTTTATACCCCAATATACCATACCATTAACTAGAGCCATTTACAAGTATTTCATAAATCTATGCACCACATCTGGACATTTTATCAGCATGTCATAGTACAGTAAGCTACACAAACCTCAGAGAGTGAATAAACTTCCACATTTATAATATACCGTGAAGGGCTTATAAACACTCAAACATGGTTAATTTTTTTTCTTTACATTTTCTCACTACAAATGATTAACTATAATTTATGTCAATACTGCCTGGAGAATGAGCTGTCACTACAGAAACAGTGACAGCAGTGAAGACCTTCCTCTCTCTCCTGCAGACAAAAGTCCCGGAACAAACACATTCTTGTTATTTCTCAAATAATGTGTGCACACTGTCAAGTTTTCAGCAGAACTCTGGATTTTTCACTTGGTTTTAAAATGTACTTTTTATTTCCAGCAACTCACACTCTTCACATCAGCTTTTCCCTCCATGTAAAAAGCTCCCTAACTCTGGAATTGCAAAATTGCAGTTGAAACATTCTGAAAACAAAAA
Organism: Calyptomena viridis; assembly: GCA_013390005.1. Classification (NCBI taxonomy): domain Eukaryota; kingdom Metazoa; phylum Chordata; class Aves; order Passeriformes; family Eurylaimidae; genus Calyptomena; species Calyptomena viridis. The sequence goes on from WEIV01002542.1 coordinate 362,062, forward strand.
TAGATGAGCACTGCACTTAAAGGAATTATAATCCATGTTTATTTAAGTTAGATTTAAATATAGTTCAGGAATGGGAGAATGTTGCTTGGGGGAGGGAAGGGAGTAAGAGTGAAATTTTGCTTGTGCTGCAATGAGCCTCAAGTTACTATACTATGTATTATAATTTTCAGATCAATTCACCAAAATCGTATCAAGTTATCTACAACCAAGTATGAGACGCACAGAGTTAAGCTTGTATAAAATCCATTGACTTCAGATAAGCTTGCACAGGTTGCTGTTGAATCAGGCCTTACTATGATAACTTTTCAAAACACAAGTATGTTTACAAATTACAACTGAAAGCTTAGAAGACAAAAAGAATTATTTTACAAGCACTATATTAGTCTCTTAGAACAGAGTTGTGATAAATTTGTTAGTGACAAGAAACATTTTTTCAAAATAAACTGAAAGGTATGTTAAAAATGTGCATTTGCAGTTTTCTCAGGAAGTAGTAAGTACAGCAACATTTTCATTGTGAAGAAAAGTTTAAATATAAAAATACAGTAACAAATGGTAAAAATCTCATCTCTTCTTAACTTCCTTCCCCTTCTGAACCCCTGCACTAAAGCAATGCTCTCATACGTTCACTGAAGGTTTTTTGACATTGCAGAAGGCTGAAAGGAATATTTCTCTCTCTCGCGCGCATTCAGAAAGGCTGAGCACAAGAGGAGCTATTCAATCCGTGATGGAGTGCCTCACAGAGACTGCAATATGTTCCCAGTTGGCAAGCAGGGATCTGTTTGGACAGTGAGCCCAGCCATCCCCTCTGCAAACACCAGCATTCCTGCGACGCGGCGCGAGGAGCACTGCGGGCCCTTGTCGAGGGCTCTCGCAGCCCATCAGGTTTGGGCTCCAGAACAAGCACCTCTTTGTGCCCTGCTCACAATTCAATAGGCTTTACAAGAAAAAAGCTGTCTCCCTCCACTCAGCATTAGGTTGGGATCTGAAAAAAATACTCAAAAGCTGAAAAACAGGGAGGAAATACCATGGAATTATATTTAAGTGTATCTTTAGTAGCTTAAACTTTTGGACACTATTACAAATCTGCCTTTGGATACTTATCTGGTTCCTAATGCTATGGCTTTTTGAGTGTTTCTAAAGCAACAAATAAAAATCACCAAGTGACAAACAGACTGGAAAGCACTAGTGTGGCTGCAAGTTAGCAGTGGGTATTAAAACTCAAATATTCTCAGCCAAAGAACAGCAAACTGCAGCTTTCATCCAGTATCAGCAGCCAGCAGTGGGAGCCTTCCCTAGACCTGCAAATGTATGGAGAGCTTCTGCCTCTCCGGATCCCATCTGCCTTGCAGGTGGGCATGAAGGTGTCCACACACCCTCGCCGGCCTCCTGTCACTTGTCCTGGCACAGGCAAGGGCAGGAGAACTTTGACTTCATGCCTGCACTCCCTTCTGCCCCACCTTACTGCATCCCTGCAGGAATGAGCCAGGGCTCGTCCCCATCTGTGGTTATAACGTCAGCTCCTGCTGCAGGAAGCTGGGAAGTCTCTCTAATACAAAGAGACTCTGACATACGGCACCAGGCCTCCAAGCAATCAATGGAAGTAATTAGCTTTCTCTGCCTGACGTGTGCTCCATCTTAACTACTCCTATTTTGCACTTGTGGAATTCATTAACACAACCCTAATGGAGAGACCTGCAACTTCTACGTACTTAATCAAACATCCTACTTCAAATAGACTCATGTAGTGACAGATGCAGTAGAAAAAAACCCTCAAAACTACAAGAATATGTGAGAATAGCCCTGTTGGAACACTCTAAGTTATGCTACGAAGTCAAAGATGCATAGTTCACTCCTACCTCATCTTCTGTATCTGATGCTCATCCCCAGTGTATTTAGTGGCTGGGCTGGAGGTGGATTTTAGTTTTGTGGTTTGTCTGTTGTTGGGATATTAGGAGGGAAGAAGCACAGAGACTAGAACCAGGACTGGTTTACTACTGTCACGTATCCCAGTTCAAGAATAACCTTCCAATGAGCTCCTTGACACATTCATTAAATTAAGAGGGTAAATTCCTTCTCTGAAGCTTCAAAAGGCATCATGCAAAGCAAGGAGAATCAGGAGAAAGAGGGTATGTGTAAACCCTGAAATTCATGTGTGTGTTTTTTTTTTAATTTTGCCTCCCACTTTCCAAGGCTGCTAATGGCAGCAACATGTCTCTGAGGTACTGCCCTCCAGCCCTCAGCAGAGCTTTATAAATGTTAGGAGAGCCTGTACGTACGGAAAAAGTCTGTATTTACTCTGCAATAATACACCACTCACCGTAAGCCTAAAAACATGAAGGCAAACCAAAGAGCTTCCCCTAAATGAAGGGAATGGGGGTCTCTTTAAACATAAAGTGCAACAAAATTATACCACAGAAACTCTGGGACATTAGTCAAAGCATCCACATGAATAAAACATCCCACTTTTGCCAAGTTTTGTTCAAGCTGACTTCAGCTTTCTGCTTAAACAAACCTCAGGCAATACTGACATCATTTGTAGCAGAGGCAGCATTTTATTTAAGCTTGAAATCTGAGGGTGTTGGGTAGATTACCAAATAAAGAGTTGATTTTTCATCTAAAGAATCTCAAATGACCTGACTTCAAAGGCTGGATTTTAGATTTACTATGCCAATGGAAAACAAACATCTTTAATCTCTATGCTGACATTACACTCAAACAGAAAATAACTCTGGGAAAAGCCCTTTATCATCAGACTACTACACAGAAATAAGGGAAAGGTGGGGGGAAAAAAAATCCAGATTATTCTACACGAATAGCCTGCCTCACAGGCAAGGTTACCTAGTTCCTCTCTTCCTACTATCTTTTTCCAGCACATTTTTCTCTCCTTGTCTTCAAATGTTAAATTAGGCTAGGTACCAAGCCTAGATTAACACACTTCAACACTAAGAATTTACTCTAGGGCAAATTTAGACACATATGCAAACTACTAAATTATCTATTTTCTGCATTTAGGTGCTACTGCACTTTAGCTAAGAAAGAAGTTGCACATGAAAGAAGAAAGAAGAGAGGTCTGGCAGCACCAAGTGATCGTTTTTTGGCCATGGAGATACCAAGTAATTAGACCTGAAGCCTTATTTCAGCACAGGATTCCACACTGCACGTTCCTCATCTTTGAAGACTAGAAACCACATGACTGGCTAAAAAGGACACACTAAAATGAATTATCTTCTTCCCCACCTCAAAACCAGCCATTTTCAACAACTGCTCAGAAGCCCATAATACACAATAGTCCCCAAAAGACGAGATGGTTGAGGATTTTACCATAGGATTATGGTCACCAAATGACATGTGGCCCAAGCATATACAGGTGACAATCTGCCACTGAGATGAAACAGGGTCTGTTTTAAAGGCAGGAGCTGTTTAACAATGAACAATAGGAAAATAATATTCAAAGAAGATACCACAAATTGTCTGAAATTACTAGATGAAATCTATTTGGGGAAATTCCAAAACAGAACCCAAGACAGTACATACATCCTTTATTCAGGCACAAGAAGGTACATGATCTAATGAAAGCTGTTGCAAGTCTCATGACTCAGACTTAGAGCAACATATCCATGTAATAACATGCCATCACATTTCTTTTTTAAACAACATCATTGCCCTTCTTTTGCAAAGGAATATCAAGTTTCCTGCTGAATAAATTAAGGGAGCCTCATTATTTTTAGCATGTTAAGTGAGCCTGTCCATCACTTACACAAATACATACGATTAGTTTGATCCAACAAGATCCTGAACACATGTAATTCTCAGGTTTTAGAAACCTGAACGACTCACAAGGGTGCACACCGTATTTTGCAAGTACAGAGTTACACATACTGTGTGTAGTTTAAAGATATAAAGTGACAGAAAAACAGCATTAAATGGAAAAGTCCAAGTGCTCCATTTGCACAGAGGCACTGAAGCATTCATCCAATGTTTTCTGGATTAATTTTACCATTCCAGAGTTGTCAAGTGGCACACATGGCTGAACTCCACCCCTGGGCCTATATCTTTGAGGTATAAACCATAAATCAGCTCTATTTGGTTAAAAGAACAGTACATTCTCTTGAAAAGCATGAGATGTTCAAGGAAGTTTTGAAAGCTTTCCTCCAACTCACCTTCCAACTGCAGAGAATACCAGTCTTTGTGCAGAAGAACAACAGAGAACCCATTACCTACCAAATTCAACTGGTGCTGGGCAGATGCCCCAGCAGCACAGAGCAGAACATTCTGCAAGGTCACTACACCTTACTCCATCTGCAAGTTTGCCAACAATTCTGGGGAGATGTCTGAATTTGACTTGACAAATTAAAAGTTTGAGAACACAAAATGCACAATGCTGCTAGGGGGAAAGCACTTTAAAATATTCTTGAATGGAACTGTTGAATAATTATGGACAGAAGTAGATCAGCTGTAACTGAAACGGAAAACCACTCACACTCCATCCCCCTCCTTCAAAACATCAAGCAACGAATTTGTGATGTATACCTTCAGAAAGGTCTTCAAGGAAATACAGCCCCAGGTTTAACTACAAACTCTGCTTTTGTCCAGATGTAGAAAATAGCTTTTGTAACTAAAGGAAAATCCATTACTACCGAGGATACGGAATAAACGAAGCCAGACTCTTTTTCAAGATGCACAGCAAATGGGAGGCAACAGACAAACTGAAATTGCAATCACATATAATAAGGACTTCTTTCTTCTTTTTTTTCCACTCACCATGAGGGTGATCAAATGCTAGAAGAGGTTGCCCAAAGAGTTTGTGGAATCTCCATCCTTCAAGGTGTTCAAGACCCATCCAGAGAAGTCCCTGAGCAACCTGCTCTGTTTGACTGGCTTTACGCAGCTGGACAGACTGGATAAATGGCCTTTGGAGATCCATCTAACCTAGATCATTCTATGACTTAACTCTCCAGGAAAAATCATTAGCTTTAACATTGCACATAAGCCTTGAAAGTGCTATCTATAAAGGCTGCTTAAAAATACAAGAATTAAACAAAGACATGCAAACAGTATGAAATGTACCATAATAATGAAAAAAGTTTACATAATACCAGGTTTCCACTCATGTCTGTTAAGTGAGTTATGGTCTGTTAATTACTCCACTTCATGGCAGCCTGTTTCTTATGAACCCACCAGGCATGAAAAGAATGAGAAGAGTATCAGGTAGAAAACACCTGGAAATTTCTTCTGCCACAATCTGTTTCAACACCTACTAATACTGTATGAATTATTTATACAAAAAAGATAGGAATGCATCAGAGTATCAAGCAAAGTCTTTTAAGAATCTTTTCAGACATTCACATTTTCAGAAGTTTAACCTGCTACCTATCAGTTTTCCTCTGATGTAGGGTAAAAAGTGAGGGCAAAGCAGCTTTTCTCTTGGAAGTGTTGCTTTTAAATACTCCTGCCATTAGCAAGAGCTCGTAAACCCAGCAGGTCACTGTTGATACGATCAAACAGCACACAGTTTTTTAATGAAGTCCACTGGATAAAAATTACCCAGCCTGCACCCATCTTTGAACAGTGAAATTGTTTTTGCTTTATTAAATTTTAAGACCGCTGTTAAGAAAGCCTATTAAGAAAGATCTTTTTAAGCTCTCAAAAGTATAGCTGGATACTTTGTACTACTGTTACTCATGATCAGCATTAAAACCATTATAATCAGGTAATTTCAGGGCTTTAAGGAACCATGCTCTACCATCTGACCGTGCTGTAGTACATCAGGCACAACTCCACTGATGCTGAAGGAGTTAGTATTAGTTTTGATAATTTTATGATCTTACAGACCACATTGTGATATGTACCAATTTTAATAACAAAGAGGGTACGAATGATTAAAAAAGCTCTTAAACAAAAGACAGTTGATAGTCAGGCATAGTTTGCAGGTGGCAGAGAACATCAGGAGTGGGACCCAGTAAGGCTGAAAGGCTCTGTTCAGGAGCCCTGTCCATGCTGTGGATGTGTTCACCCTCTTCTGCCTGAGCATCACTGGAAATGCAGAGTCCAGGCAAACGGTGGAGAAACCAGCCTGCAGGACTGGGGAGGAGTGGGCTTTGCTAAGAGTTACTTCTACAACCACTAAAAGAAGGGGATTTGCTCTCAGCTTCACACAAATACTTGTCGTTCCTCAGAAACACTTTGCTGGTTAATAGAGGTCCTCAACAACTGGATGAATCAAAGAAGTCTCTAAGATGACCATGAGGGCTTAAGAGTCTGGCATTTTTAAGTATGTGTAAAACCAACCATTGAGATGTATCCCAATAATATTTGTCTAGTTATTCTTGCATATAAAAGATGAATGTTTCTATACCAAGTTTTCTAATGCTTTGGACTGTTTCCAACACAAGCAATACAAGCTCATGCTGGTGGAATAATGCATTGATTACCCTCAACTTAAATTTCTTTACACTTACTTCCACGATAATTCTGTGAGGATTAAATCCAGGAGAAGAGGTATTCTAGGTGATTCCAGAATTAAAAAAAAAAAAAAAAAACAACAAAACAACAAAAAACCAAAACCCCAAAACAAAAAAACAACTCCAGACTTAGAAAGTGTGTTGACTAGATTAAGGTATTTTTTTTTACCCCCCAAAAAACATTACCACTCTGGTGGTAAAAAGGTTCTGCCTGCACACCCAGGTTACACCAGAAGATAAGGCATATGCTTCATTTCAGTATTAGGAATGTTAACTAGGTCAGTAGCTACTAAATAAATGAGTCATTAAGACTTCCAGTCACTCCAACAAACCAACCGCCTTCTCAAGTGTCAGGAGACAAGCGCAGCTCAGAAACAAGTTTAAAAACTAGTCTTGGATCAGCAGCTTCTCCAAGTTCAAGATTATCTTAGTTTGTGTCTTTGGCTAGCACAAGATGATAATTTTCTACTAAGCAAAAGCTCTGTCAGAGTGACATTTTAGAAGATAACACTACTTCCTTTAATAAAGCATCATAAAAATATATGAAGTTACCAACAGTTGTCTATACTGTGTTAACACCATCCAGTGCTATCTGTGTGCATCCCTATCCCAGCTGGGAGAACCACCTAAATGACGGTTACTTTGTTCAGCAAGAATATTTAACGCATGGGAAAAATATACTAGTTTTCACAAAACACTTCTGCTGGCTTCCTGGTTTTTCCTGAGACATGGGAGAGAGTGACTTGCAACCCCATCCTGCACATGCAGCATCAGGCACATTTCCAAAGCAACCTGGCAAAGCTTGATATGAGAAGAAAGGCAAATCACAGGAGCTGCAGAAGCTGTTGGACGTCACAGAGTCATCTCTGTGAGAAAGCTGAACAGAAGGGCCAAAAATCCAGCAGGTGCTGTTTTACAGCAAGGTTGTGGGTTGTCTCTGTCCTACCTCTTTAGAGGTAGAAAAACAACCAACCAAATCACCCAAGGAGCTACCACAGATTGTAGTGAGAACTGATGATGCTTTTTTCAAACACAAAACCACTCCTAACAAGACTAGCTGAATTTTCAATCCTCTCTTCCTCAGCAGGACTCTTCCTACAAGTGGAACCAAAGGATACATAAACATATTTTCATATAGGAAAATTATTTAAAGCTAAATTATTCCCCTAAGTTCTATTTCTATGAAATCTCCTTTACTTTGTAAAACTGAGAATAAGTATATGAACAATTTTTGAAGACAAGACCATTTACTTTTGCACATACACACACTGAAAATTATCCACGTATTTCTTTAAAAGAACAAAAGGCTTTTCCTCTGGTAAATAATTTAAAAATTCATCTTGTTTATTAATTGTTGCCTTTTGAATGAGCAAAGCTTTTAGTTGTGTCAAAGCTATTAACAGTGGCAGTTGTACATTAAGCAAATTAAATATTCAGCAGACTCACTACAGCGCCCTTCTGTAACTGCAGATCAGCTACCAACTACCTCGTCTCTTTGGTAAATAAAATGGTATTTCTGTATTTATTTTAAAGATTATTTCAGTTGAGATTTTATGCAAATGGCTATGACAATTATTTAAACATCCAAGGAATTTTTGCTTTTACAGAAAATCATGGCAGGAGCGTGTAGTTCCCAGAAACTGTCCCACTCCATGTTTGAAATTCCTCAGAGGCTCTAGCAACGTCATTTAAACATCAAGGCAACAGTAACTAAAGTCCCAGTTAGGGTTGTGTAAAACATCCTGCAAGAAAAACATTATGTGGACAGCTTATAGATAAAATGTTATTGAAATAAGGATGGTGTGAAAGGTTTTGAAATCAACAGATTCCATTTCACAGCAAAATAACAGAAAATGAGAAGTGGAAAATCCGCTTTATTAACAAAAGCCTGAATGTGCATTAATTCTCATACTTGCCATGAGCTGGGGGGAAACACTACATGTATCTTGTTTTCCACTGCAACCAGTGACCAAACTGGAAACAGAAACCAGCAGCAATTTCTGTGCCACTGACTGTCTTTTCACAGCAGACCATCCATCAACTGCACCTATTTCATCTCTTTTCTTGAATAAAGTTGGTCAAGCTACTACAGAACTGCTCTCAGGCAGGAGGAAGGTGGTATCAGCACCTTCTTCTGTAAGATATTTGATTGTACCCTTGCGAAGGGAAAGACTTGAGGTCCACTCCATGCCAAGAGGGACCAAGAGCTCCATCAGCTCAGACCCACCTTGCACACAAACACTCTCCTCTCGAGGTTAGTGCCCAAATATCACACTAGGTAAAATGCTTCCAGTCTCTAATTTAGATTTAAAAGGTCTGTGAGACATTGAGCAAATTATAATAGAGAAATCAAGGGAGGGGGCTGCTCTGGGCACAAGTGTAGCTACACTACACATTGATAGTCTCACAGAGAATGAGAAACTGATTTTCACTGATTCTCTCTTCAGTTCAGGGTGGAGATTTTAATTTCGGCCTCTTCCAGCACAGTTCAGCTGCCCAAAGATGACTCTTCAGACCTACAGACAGCCAGGACAGCCCACTGTGCACTACATCCATAGCTGAAGCAGTCAGTGGGTGTGATGTCTAAATGGAGAGCAATGGAAATAGCCAAGCTGGTCCCAGTTTGCATTTGGTATGAACTGTCTGTAAGTGCAATTTACTGATCTACTGCAGGCAAAAAAAACCAAACATAACCACCCTAAGGTATACTGCATTGTATTTTATACTTACAGGGAGACGTGTTTAATGGAAGAGAAAAATCTGAAGTCTCAAAAAATTTGAGTTCAATAGGTGTTCAACTCCTCTTTGTATTAATTAGCATAACAGTATTTTCATGGTTTCTAAATACACACTGTGCACATATACACACTCAATACGTATCACAGCAACACACATATTCCATACTACACACAGATAGAAAAAATTAAAAGCACTGTCCCAAAATCAAAACCATGATGAGAGAAAGAAAAACTAAACAGACAATGCTACATGCACAATTACAAAGACAACATGGAAAAGCATTGAGAGTTTGAGATTTTAGAAAGTCTTTCTGGGTCACTGTCACAGCAGCAGCTAAAATTATACTTTAACCTGGCTTGTCTTGAGTATCTAATAATCAGCTCGAATTTCATGTAATCTGAACCCGGCCTGCTAAGATATTTTGAATGACATCTTGTGAGGGTAACACACCCATTGAAACAGGTGCAGTTGGGGCACATTTTTATGTTTGACTCCATGAGCTCACAAAAGATGAGTTACAAGACCAATTTCAAGACGTCTGCACCATGTCCTACACCAACACGGCACAGACAGGCAAATGGGTCTGCTGGCATGCAGGTGGGATGTGCAGGCTATTTCTGGAGTCACCTTAAGTAGACATAAAAAGTTTTAAACATTTTATAAACAATCTCCCCAGTAATCAGGCAGATGAAGAACTGATATCTTTAATTTTCACTACTCACCCAAAGAGATTGGAAAGTGAGAACACAATTCTGCAGTGTTGTCACAGAACTCAAATAACAGACAGAGGGTGGAAGCAGATTTGAAGACTGAAAATTAACAGGATTAACAGAGAAAAGAAGTGGGGAAGACGCCTTAAAACTTCTAGTACTATTTCTAAATTTTTATTCTAGAAAGCTGAATATTAATAGTGATTGTTCCTCAAGAAGCTTGCACATAAACCTAATAACTTCTTATTCAACTGAATGGATTGCTGCTTAATACACAACTAATGTTTGTAAATCTTCTACTCCCAGAAATAAAGGATACAAAAACTTACTCTTCCCGCTTTACCAGAAAAGTGAATTCTTGCAGGCACAAGTCTAAACAAACAAGGGGTGCTTTTTAGATATAGTGATTAGGGACTATGATACTGTAATCACTATTAACATAAGATATAATCTGCTAATGTATACATCTCCAAAACACAAGAAAACTTGAACCAAGAAAAAGACAAACTAAGGAGCTTCATCGACAAGTTTGTTTTCTACTCCTCTGGTCCAACAGTTTGGGTTAGTCTCTAACTAAATACTTGTTGGCACATACTAACAGAATTTCTCTTTTTTTTAAGGTTATAAGAAACTGATGAAAGAAAAGAAAAATTAAAGGTGTAAATAAAACCACAAATGTTAAGTGAATGTCTGGTATTCTGACATTGGACTTAACAGACGCAGAGATGCAGATCATGATCCATTACCAGTTTACAGACCCAAGAAGGTGTGAAGGAGTTGTAGAAACCAACCTCATTTTGAAAGAAGAGTTTCAGAGGTTTAAGGACCCCCACGTCCTTAACACAAGAAAACACCAGCCAAGTAATAAAAGGAGTTAATTGCTGCAGTCTACCTTCCTTATTTTTAAGCAACTGTTACTGTTTAAATTCTTATACTTTACAAGGAAATGCATCTAACATTTGGCAGAATAATAAAGCAAAATCTGATTTTTCTGGTTCGTGTCCGTGTATATTAAACACACAAACTTTTTTAGTGTGTTCTAAAAACATTATTCTAAAACAGTTAAGATGTTGAAGTTAAATAATCTTATTAAAAGGCTGAAACAAAACAGCAGTAGACAAAACTAGCAAATTTTTAAAAAGTGTATGCAAGAAATGGCTATGCTTTTTAAGGAAAATAGTCTTCTACTCCTGAAGACAATAAGTCAACAGTATGAGACGAGTATGGCTATGCATGGCTATGTTTTGGATGTGTATATATAGGAAGGCTATGCATTATGCTAATGGTGATTTCAATGACATAGACCCCAAACACTGTATCTAAAAAACACCACTTGTTTGCTTAGACTTGCGCCAAGTGGTTTTGATCCTTGTGAGGATTCACCCTCCTAGTGAAGGAGGAAGAGCAAGTTTTTGTATCATTTATTTATATCAGCTGGACATCACAAGAACAACAGAGCTTTCAGAGATGTTGCTATCCAGCTGCACACACTCTCCCATTAAAACTTTGTATATGTTTAAAGTCTTGAACACACTGAAGGAGGGCAGCTCCAACAGAAATGTGTCAATCCCAGCACCTCAGTGGGCACAGGACATCACCTGTAGCATAGATTTACCATGACGGCTGGTCCGGCTGACTCATTCTTTCCTGATAACAGGTCTCTACACCAAAACATGAAAGACCACCTGCAGATATTCCCTACTTTCTCTAGCTAACTTGAAAATGAATGGGTTGTTTCATATTGTCCTGTTCTGAAACAACATACTTTTGTCTTCCCAGTCATGTTTATAAAGCCCAAGGTTGGTTAACAACTTTGAAGGACACATTTTTGCCACATTACTGAAGGAATGCAGAGAGCTATTCTGGCAGCCTGAACACTAAAATAGAATTTACATTATAAAACCTGCAAGCAGGAATAACCAAAAAAAATATTCTCACATAATTTTGCCTCCAAAGTATCAAGTCAGGTCTTTTTATTAACAAATATTTGCATTATTAAAGCTTTATTAACATCTGCTGAAAAAGCTCAAGGTGAGGGAAAAATGGCCATGCTGAAAGACAGTTTCTTTCACCCTCCCTTCTGACAAGGCTTTCTGCATTCCTGTGCCAAGGGCATGTCTGGCTAAGGATAGCCATCTCAGCTGCTGCGATGAAAGCGGGCATCACATTTGATCTGCCGAGAGCTCTCCTGGGCACTGTCCTATTGATCTCACCCGAGCCACTGGAGCAGTTACTCCCAGCATTCCCCAGCATCCCACCAGCACTGTCCCATGTCTGTAGGCTGCCAACGTGACTCCAGAGCTCTTCTGCCTAAAACTGCTGCCTTTGTAACCAGCACATGTTTGTTTCAGCAAGAGTTAGGCTACCACAAAGTCCACATTGGAAAGAGTTTTGTTTTTCCTCTGTCTTGCACTCTAGAGATTTTATAAGCTCCAAGACCCACAAAATTATCAACATGTGAAAGAAACCTGCTTTACACCTTAACTGTATTATATTTAATTGATGGAGCATGACAGCCACATCCTTACCATTGTAGAAAATGAAGTGTCTATTTCTAAAGCAACAGCTACACCTCCTTCCCTCAGTGCTCCCCAGCTTGTACCAAAAGAGCGAGGACTGAGCAACTTCCCCAGCTTCACACAAACTCAGTCTTTGTAAAGGCCTTAATCTAGATCCATCTCACCAAATTTTCGCTTAATGAGGTTCCCATGAACACCCCTGTCCACGTTTCCAGTTGTCCAACACACCTCTTTGGGATGCCCTTCCTGTTATGGAGGGAACCAAGGTGCTGGATGTCCACTGTGCCACCTCCAGTGACTGCCTGAAGTGACATGAAACACTAGAAGTCTTAGATCACTCACCACACTAACAAGTGTACTAGAAGTAAAACTGTGTCACAGTTATTTTATTTTCAGTTTCCATGGGATTTTTTAGATTTTTTTTGATTTCTCACCTTCTGTGTTCTTCATTTCTTTCCAGTGAAATGTTTACTGACAGCTATTGGTGGGCTAATACAAAAACAGGAGTTTGAAGTTATTTGCTTCTAAGACCTAGAGACCAAATACCTGAGAAATCTCTCCAAAACTCGAAAAATCTGAAAAAATTGATCAAGTCTCAGCATGTTAGTCAGATGAAAAAAACATTACTGCAGGGACATGGGAAATGAAATGGTCATCTCTGTGCTTTGATATGCAGAGAAAAGTACCCTTCTATCTTCAAAAAAGAAAAAAAAAACAACCTGCAATCACATTCTCCTATTCAATACCTTGCATTTCAACAAAGGGGACTGTTTGGTATTTTTAATAAATAACAGAAATAAATCAAAGCTCTATTTCTGAAGCATCTGAAGCCATGTGCCTTCCCCAGCTCCCCACACAGTCCCTGCTGCTCTCCCTTCTCCCTTCCTCTTACTCCAGAGGCCATAACTCCCCAAGGCAATATGCTTTCTGATTCTATTTAGGTGGCCCCTATGATAGACTAGTTTAATTATAAACAAGTTACTGTAATCACAGGTGTTCCTACTGAGAACTTAAACACAGAATAAACAAACTGATTTATGCAGGCAGAGAAAGAAGGGAAATAGACTCTTACTATCAAAAACCTCATGCTATTTGGCTGTAATATATGTATTTTTCCATATGCAAACTAAGCAACAGCTTCACTGTTCTCACGGAGAACCTGGGATGGGTATAGTGAACCACAAATCCCTTACTGCCTGTTTAACAGCTGACAGTAAGAAAAAAAAAAGAAAGTTAAGATGTGCTTGGCATGTGTTGGGAAGTTACAATATATTTGCATCCACAACATTATTATTAAGTAATAAGTAATAACAAGGCAGAAAGACTTTCTTCCAAATCGTTAAAATTTTCCAGCCGCCGGATCCCGATTAGTCACAACACAACTGTTTCATCATACGGATAAAATAAATGCATCCCCTCTGGCAGGCAATCCGGCCACGCCGCACCTCAGAGCATGACATGACGCACAGATGCTGGCAATCTGGGGAGGGGGTGGCAGCCTGCTCCACACATCTGTTATTGTGGGAAAAAGCCATGTTGGTGTTTTGTCAAATTGCTCTATTAGTAATGAATACAGCTGTTTCACATCGGATAATCTGTGTTGCAACACTTCACTAAGTGACTCCGCTCAGAACTATGCCCTGCTGTTCACGCTCAGCTGTAATTCTGATTATCAAGGGAGATGCCACTGTGCTTTTAAAAAAAAAACAACGTTCAGCACAGCTGTTTGTGCTTCAAGGAACGTCAAAAATAATTTCTCCCTGCGATGTATGGATTTTTCACTGGAAATCACAATGTACTCTGGCATTAAGGAAACTGCCCACTTGTAACATAAATGTGCCAAGCATTTATTCAGCCAGTTGAGAGCAAGAGTAGTGCTGGACCAAGGTTTTGGCATAAAGACATACAGCAGCTCAGCGTTCAACCTAAGGCTTACGTAAAGTAAAATATGATCATTCTCCTCCCCTTGACAAATTCCTGATTAGAAATAAGTAAATGATTATCAGTGCTCACAGACACTTAACTGAAAACTGAAGTGGAACATCCCAGTGCCCGAAGTTACAGCTTTTGCTTACTACCCTTTTGTCACAGCAAAAACTGATGTTGCACCAAATATATACCCTCTTAGGAAGTCATTTCAAACACAAACTACTAAGCTCTAAGTCTATTGAGACACTAAGGATTACAATAGCATCTTAGAGCAGGCTACAGGTGCAGCACTGTTCCCCTTTGAAACACCCAACCTGCAATGCAAACGTGGAATTCATGCCTGTCTTCCCCACAGAGCTCAGCTTTCAGACTTTGTGCAGCCACAGACAAATCTGAGGACAGAGCCCCTTTGTGTGCAAGGCCAGGTGGGGAGCTGGGTCCTGCTGCTGGCAGACACCTTGAAGGAGCCTCTCTTTGTCTACAGGTAACCAAACGCCCTGCTTCCAGCAGATACAGCACAATGATTAACATGATAGGAAAGCATGGGTACCAGTGAAATAAAGGTGATGGTGATAACTTCATACTGAAAAAAAATCAGTTTCAAGAAGACAGAAGCCAACAAGATCATCTCCATTTTTCAGGCTGCTGTCAAAACTTAAAGAGAAGGGAAAACAGTCAAGTGAGATGTAAAATTAATGCACAGATGTGCAAACCTTCTATGTGGACGTGTATGTTTAAGGGTCTCTAATTCAAGTGCAAACATCTGATAGACAGATTTCCACTTTTACAAATGCTAATTAAGTTCTTGGGTAAAAATCCCCACCTGCACAGATACTACCTGTGTTTATACTAAGCCACCAATTTAGTGCTTCTCTGACTCATGTACCGACCAAAAAAAGGACAGATTTACGGTCTTCAGACCCAGACACTCAGCCATGCTCAGCCTGTGAAGCTGGGCATCACCCAGCTCAAGCATGGTAGGCGTACAGGTATGCGGGTGGAGTGTTATCTTGTATCTTGAAAAAGCATCAAATCAGAAAGGTGACACAAAATACCATTTCACTTTGGTGAAAAATGGCTGTTTCAAACAGCCTCAGAAGCTGTCCAAAAATATCCATGTCTTGAGGAAAAGTAGCACACGGTCAGCTGTGTTTGCCTGCAACTCTACCAAAGCGCTGCAGACGACTATGTTCAAAAAAAACAAAATCAAAAAAATCACAAACCACTCGGTATTATGGCATTTCAGGAATCCTACAAATTCTAATTATTTGAGTTGATGAGAAGAACTTCTGCTTGTTGTACTTCAGCCACAGCACGGTGAAGAGCTCAGAAATGAAAAACATGCTGTCTGAAGCGTTGAGGAAGTTGTTCTTCTGAACTATGGGGCTACTCTCAGTTACAGCTACCAAGGTGGCAAAGCTTTTAGTGTGGAAAAATGCTGTAGGTACAGAAGTCACAAGTGTTTCATGTAGAGTGGGTGAGCTGACACAACAAAATACAAAACATGTAGATCAAGTTGCACGCAAATCAAAAGATCTACAGCAGGGCAAACTGGTGTTCCTCACCTGAATTTGAAATAAGATGTGACAAGCTCTCCTAAGTCCAAAAGAAGTGGTGATTCTCCTGGTATTTCAACAGAAGAATGAGACAATAGAAAGAGAGACTACTGCTTCTCTATGGAAGCATTCACATCGCTCTGAAATCAGGGAGATATTTTGTCTCCACACGGCATCCTTTAGTGAAAGAGCTTCTGAGCTGGAAGACAGGGAGAAGCAGGGACTCCACAGATGACCCCTTTGTGCATCCCTTACAATTTACTGATCCCTGACAAGTGTCTTCAATTTTCCTTGAAAATAAGTTAAATGGTTCCCAGATAACTGAAGGAAAAGGCACATTACTGTCAGTAGATTTCCACAGGATAAAAGCGATGGCTGGCACCTCCTTGGTTCAAGTGTCCCTCAGACATCTGAAGTTTCCATTTCTTTCTGGGCAGTTCAGCAGATGCTCAGTGTAGTTCACAGCAGAAAGAAGCCTGAGGTGACCCAAGCATAATGGATGGCTTCTTGAATTCAAACCCCTGTAACATGCAGCTCATGTTCCTAACTTACATTAGTTCAACGTTTTCCTACCAGGGTGCATAATTAGTGACTGGGAAAACAAGTTTGTGAGCTAGTGCTACTAAGCAGCACTCTCGTTCTCATTTCTTCCTCTTCTTTTTCATCCTGAACTTTGGGAGCTGAGACTCAATGGCAGATCAGTTTTTCCTTCCTGACCAGGCTAACGGGTTGGGCAAATGCCAGCACCAGGCAAAGGAAGCAGTGGGAGACGACGCAAAGGGTGGAGACATCATGAGGTCATGTCTTTCAGCAGCAGCTCTCCATCAGGACATGTCACTTGTATCAAACCGCAACTTTTTCAAAGGCCAAAACAACTGCCATTTTTATCAGTAAAAACTGTCTTCCACTCTTACACAAAGCACAAGGAAGAGAACCACTTCAGGGCAGTCCAAGACAGAGAAGCCACTAAACCAAGTGGAAAGATTCTACAAGTAGCAACACGTCCACAGCAAGATAGAAGAAGCATCATCCAGCTTTTGAGATGCATTAAAAGAAAGGTCTGAATATAGGTTAGAGGTAACAGAAGGTGTAGTAATTTGCAGGTAAAATATGGAAGAGAAAGAATCAATGGGAGCAGAAAGGGTTTAGAGTTTCTTTTCTACAATGAAAAAGAATCAGCGGATGCCAGAAAACCAAATAAATCAAGGATAGTTTTTTATTCCCTATCTTCTCTTTATCTCTGTCTAGAAAAATAAAATTAAAATTTTAAGCGTGATCCTCTACAGCCTCTTATCTTTGGATCACTCGCCCTTGGCTGATGTTCTCTCAGCATCTAGTTTCCCCCATTTACAAAATATTCTTTAAAAGAAGCAATAATTCAGAGCAAATACTTCACTTACATGCTCTGAAACTCCTCCTGAAGGGGACATTTCCTGTTCAGAAATTTGAGGGGCCTTTGGACCCCTGAAGCCACACACAGACACTCGCCCCACTGAGCACATTTCATCAGGGAGAGGCATCAGCTGTTTCCAGAGGGACTTGGAATGTCAGCTCCACACAGCAACTACAACCACGTACAAAAGAGCCACTTTTTACTGAGTGGGGTGGAAAACATGGGGAGAGCAACCTCTGCTACTAACTGTTGAAAACATGAGCAGCACTGATGACAGCCATGTGGAAGCATGCACAGCTTAAAAAGAGCCTCACATTCCTTATCAGCAACACTGCAAGCTGTCAGCTTTTAAGGGCTATCTGGCTTGAAAGGCAATTTTTCAGTCTCTAACTGAATTTGTGCTTAGAACAGAATCATTGCTGCTTTAATGACTCTCATTACACTTTTAATTACAAGAAGTTCCATTTAAAATTGTCCAGACATTTGCACAAACTGCTTTTAGCAACTCACGAAACCTGAGCATATAAGACTAACCAATACACCTGCCTGGCACATACATCTTAAAGTAAATATAAACCAAGAAAAATAATGCTCCAAACTGGATATTCAAAATGGTCCTTGTGCTATACCTCCTAAAATGATGAAACAAGGGCTTTAGAAAGCTACAAGCAGAGAGAAGAGACAGTAGCATTGAAAGAATATTGGAACTACACAGCTTGGGGTTAGAAAATAGCTATAGATCTATTTCTGGAATAGCGGTTGGCTCAAATAACTGCCTAATTCACTTAACTCATCTTGTGCATAAGCTTTTTTGGCTACATATAGAATGGAAATAACTATGTCAATGAGCAGCAGTTGGTAAATACCATACATCAGCATGTAGACCTCTATTTCTTTTGTGTACATGAAGTACTTCAAAGTAGAGAACACAAATTTGATGCTCAGGTATCTGGAATGGCCTTAAAACTAAAATTCATTTACTTTGCTGTGCTTGTCAACACCACAATTTCAGTCTTAGATTGACTCTGAGGAAAACCTAAGCTTCTGCTATTTGAACATATAAAAGGCCATACTTCAAATAAAGGCATCAATGAATAGAAAAGCCTTTGAACACACCCTACCTCTTTGTAGAATCAAGCCTCACTTGCAAAGAAGCTGTTGGAGTGAAAGGGAAGCGAAAAACTCAACTTAGGACAAGACAGACTTTAGAGGGATGAATTTTTTTGTTGTTTTCATTCTTTTTGCACACACACCCCTTTCATTTTTTAACACATGGCTTACACTAAAACACACTCAGGATGCTTCCATAAGTTCTGCGGGAAAAGCATTTTTTCTTGACTGAAACTACTGTAACACTATTAGCAGTTACAGCCATAATTATTCCACCTACCACTTCCACATGTCTCACCACAAGAAGTTTATTCAATTTAATATCTTAGCATTTTCTGCAATGCAACTTAGTTTCCAAGTACAATTTTACATGCAGTTTGACTGCAAGTTCTACCATTGCTCAGATGCTCATCCAAAGCTGCCCACTGTTCCAAGATCCAGCAGAGTATGGAGTTTCTGAGTACACCCTTCTGGTCATAAACTACGAATCTTGATTTGCACAGCACCACCACCCACATACAAGCATTCACAGCCCTGTTAAGATTATTCTAATGTTTATCATTACAACTGGCTTCAAAATAGCATGAAGTGGCTGTTTAGTGTGGTATTTACAAATAGATTTGTGAGGCAGGGGCCGCACCTGGAAACCACAGTTAGCCCTGTGCTACCAGGGAAGTGACAAGAGTTACAACAGGTTGGTTTAAACACAATCTTAACTAGTACATTAATTAATTCAGCAGTCAAAACCATTTCAAGGCAACATTAAATTCCTCTATGTGGAGGAAATGGAGAAGCCCTTTATGTAGTAACTGCAACTGTACCCAAAAGCATTTTATAAGCCAAGACTCCTTGGCTGGGAAATTATCAGGAAAACATTCCATCTCTGTACTAAGTAATGTCACTCCTGAAGAGAGGCACCAGCTCACCGAGGAGCCTGCTAGGCAGGCTGCACACTGCCCAGGCCTTTTGTAAGGAACAAATTCCAATAATACTCAAAGTGAACTCCTGTACCCTGTATATTTTCTCAGAACAGACAAAATATAGAAATATAGGTAATAAAAAAAGAGAAGATATTGAGTAACCCTTGCAAGTATTCTGAGGTGGGTGAACTTTTTACAAAGACACGAAGACTTTTACATAATTGAGGAATATAATATTTTCTTCAGGCTCCAGGTAGTTCCAACAGGCATGTGATACATGTGACATGCACTGAAGTATGGAAAGTGTCTTAAAAAAAACAATAAATGTACAGAATGAAAATAAATAGAAAAAATATCAAAAGAATTGGGCAGTTTCTTGTTCAGCCTGGAGAAGAGAATCCTCTGCTGAGACCTTATATCTGCACCTGCTCAGGCCTCCAACTGGCTGGTACCCGCAGCCTCACATTACCTGAGACAGTCCTCAGCCATCTGCCTGGACAGAGGTCAGACCTCACCTTCAGAGCCATCACAACCATTTGAAACTGTTAGAGCACTTCACAAGCTACAAAAAAACGTGTACTGCCGCTTCTGTCCACAAAAGATGAGCACACATGACCCTGGAATAATAACCTGAAATATTACAGTGCACATTCATTTTCCCACTAAGAAACTCATTACCTCTCTTACCCAGTTTATTCTGACACATTCGTTATCAGAGCAGCTCATAAGAATACAGAATATCCCAAAAGAGAACTTCAGGAGAAGCTTAATTAAATAACCGATTATTCTTTGTGTGTAAAAAATAAATACATGCACGTACACTTCCATGTGACAAGCTCCACAGGGAAAAATTTGTAAAATAAGCATAAAGCATTTATTTAGCTCAAAGAAGCAATTAAACCATTAAGAAGAGCTCAAAGTAGGCATTATGCTGATTATCCCTTAATTGCATGCATTCACAGCAGTGACAGACAAACTGCAACGACTATGTTACATGCTCATTTTTTTCTGACCTGGGCACATTCTACAAAAAATCCACCAGCAATATATATTCAACAAAAAGCTTATTTAAGAGTGACAGTCCATAACAGCTCTTTTCCCTACCAGCATGGAGCCGTCTATGATGACTACACCTAAGACCAATTTAAACATGTTCAAATTCACTTAAATGCCAACAGACAAAGCTATTTATTTACCTGCTTTTCATGATATACTATATAATGTTAATGAGAGTCTAATTGCAATGCTCATCTACTCTATTCCTCTGCCCTAACTGCAGCCTCTTGCTGATGTGGCAACATCTGATGGTGCCTCCTGCACCTTCTCCTCCTACACAGGGGGTCAGGGCCCCTGAACCCCTACAGGATGGAGGCGCAGGTTGCAGTGTGCTGTCAGGCCAGGACTGGCAAGTATAGGCAGGCAAACCACAGTCCAAGGAGCAATCTTTGGTGAAATTCCAGCTCGAAGAACCTCACTGAGGAGTCCCAAACCTTCTGCTTCCCTTTGCATGCAGACAGGGATCCAGCTGCAGTTACCACATACAACAGTCTGCAAAATGACACTGTGACCACGGTCAAGCTGCTGAAATGCAGGAGTCTGACCATTTTTTCCAGTCAACAGCAGCTCCATCTCCTGCATCCCACAACAGGGGTAAACAAAGTCATTTTATAACTCCCTTGGCAGCAGTGGCAGAAGGAGCTGCCGACAGGAACCTGCTCTGCTCCAGCCGCCTTGGCAGAGCAAAGAGGCTGCCAAGGCATCTAGTCGCCAAGAAAATTACAATATGATAGTCTTAATTACACTAATTGCATTTCCTGGTATTGAGGCAGGATTAATATAGTATTTCTTATGGTAGATTTCATAAACACAATTGGTTTCAGCTTAACTCTTCATAATTGTATTTCACAGTTCTTGCAAACAATTAGCCACCAATTATGTTCATTCCGCTTTGTAGATGACTGATAAACACTCCAAATATCAGAATTCTCCCTCAAGGGAGGCAAATTACTTCTAACTTCGTAAGTAACCTTAATGAAGCCTCAGTGAAAATCCTGCGGGCAAATCACCCAACAGCACTTGCTTGCTGTTTCCATCATGGTACCAAGGACTAAAAAAACTTCCACCCAAAGGACAGCCATGCTTGGAACAGCTTTGGAGAGCTGAGTAACTGTCTTAAGGTGACAAAATGACCATTTGTATATTTATATTTGCATGTATTTGTATGTTTTTATATATCTATATAATTGTGTATATATCTATTTTATATAAATAGATATATACACATACATCCAGAGTCACAGAAAAATGCTTGGTATAGAAATTAAACATATTTGAGGTAATACAAGTCTCAAGGCAACAGGTGCTGGGAATTGGACTGGAAGGACCTAACTAATTTTCACTCCCACCCTACTCGCCATAGTCCCATCATCAGACTGAAATCCTCTGGCTTACACAATTGAGAATGGCAGGCATTGTGTTTCAGTCCCCTCTCCAGGCACGGCTCCAACATCCAGAACAATCCAGCTAGAAATGTTCAAAAATGTTATGATGAGATAATATCGTCTACTGAGACAAAAATAGTCTTTTATCACATTACGTCGAGGTCACCCATAGCGACCAAGCCAAGATGGCATTTGAAGAGCCTGACCCTCAGCAGCAGCAGGCGTGACAACCAAAAGTCTGGGATTTTCTACAAATTTTAGACTGGATTTTTGTAAATAACACAGTATAGCCTCGCCTAACACGTACATCACTTAAAAGGTGAAATTTGGATAAACAGGACACATGGTCACAAAACTCTACTTGAAAGCTGGAGCTAAAAAAAACTACTTTCTACTTGAAAGCTAAATAAAAATTGCAAACTCTTTCTTGGCCAGCACTGGCAATATCAAAGCCTTCCCACAGCATAACAACGAGAACACACTTTGCTGACAAAGTCTTACACCAGAGTTTCTGCACAGGTTCCTTGGCTTCCTTCTTCCATACCTTCAGGGTCACGAACCCTTCACTTGACAGAAAAAACAAAAATAAACCTTGCTAATGAATAACTTGCAATCATTCCCATGCACACTGAGTTGGTGTGGTTCTGTGCTACTAAATATTTCAAAAAATCTCCTATGGAGGTACTGTCAAAAAAATTAACATCAACCCAGAGGGGAAGGCACTGCTTCTGACAACTCTCAAATCTCTCCTTATCAAACTCCCAACAGAAACAAGAGGAATAAACTTTAAAAAAAAAGCAGCAAGGGAAAGAAAACAAACCACAAAACACACCATCAAAACTGTTGTTCATAATATAATCAAGAAGTCAAGAAGTCATGAGTAGTAATCAAGCACAGCTTATAAACAAAGCAGAACCCTGCAGCTTTACATTACAACACATGGGGCACATTAATAAAAAACTAAATTGCACAAATTATGACTGAACTTGGTCTTTTGTTTAACACTGAAAAAACCAAGAAAACTCTCACTCATCTCCAGGAGTAGCTTGATTTTTAAGCAATATTTGATGCTCGCTGACCCACAAACAAAGGAAAAAACAAAATTAAGTCCTGTGTTTAAATGAGTACATCACAGTGAAGGTTCGTTTCTAGGATATTTGAACTAAATAATTTGAAATGCTAAGTCAGATTCTAGATTTACTGTTCAAACAACTATTACTGATATGACTGGATGGCAGTCTACAATTTTGAGGTTGTCCAAAGTTATGCAATTTCACACTGGATAATGTGGTTGAATGGGCTTTTTTCTTTCCTTTTTGTTTTGAAGCCAGTGATGCTTTCATTACACCGCTGACTCAGCAATTTGTTCCAAACCTATATTAACAAAAATGAACTCATGACACAGAAAATGACCTGCTGATGTCACAGGCATAGAACCACCCTGGTCCAATGACCATAAGAAAATGCTGAAGGAACAAACAAGACTGTCAAGGATATGATCACGCAAGCTGTATCTAAATATAGACTGTCAGAGTGAAAGCTACTCAGCCCAAGAAATCTGACAACACCAGAATTAACAGCTGATTCAATACAGCTTTCAACAACCACTATGTGATTTTTTTTTTATGGTGGGAATAAATACAATTTAAAATTTAGCAATATCAACAATCCAATTTACATTCTTTACCACTTAAATTCATTATTATTACTTATCTAAGTTGAGATCATTTCAAAAACAGAAATAAGAAACAAAAGCTGTTCAGTGATTCTAAATGACAGTATCCTTCATTCTCATCCCTAATCTACATCTCCTGCATCAACAATGAACACGAACCAGTAGCACAGAAGTTAAAGAATAAAAAGTATAGCAAGCTAAACAATTTCCTGAGGAGCAATAATATGATTTAAGATGATGGAATAATTTTGTGACTCTTCTGATTGCTTCAGATTAAGATGACTACAACTGTTGTACTAACTATGGACCACAGCTGTACTGATTACACTGTAAGAAGACTAAAAGCACTGACTAATGGGTTTGCAATGCCTGCAGCCGGAGCAGACTGGGAAAAGAATGTGGATCCCGGAGTTTAAAATCCTGACACGATTAATTGGTATGTACTAGGTCCTCACTTGGAAGATTATCTGTCTTTGAGGAAGGCTGACACTGACAACTCCAGCATTCCAGCAAATAGACACACACTCACATAGCACCCCTGTGCTCGGGGTGGGGGGGAGATCCAGAGATACTAGGAGCCTTTCAAAAATTGACAGTATGCTGATACGAGACACAGCCTTTCTAAAGTTTGAATGTGATTCTGTCAGACACACACACACATTATATATATATATATGTGTGTGTGTGTGGCATATCTTACAGGCCACATTTCTCCCGAGCATGAGTAGAAGTCATGCTCTGACTGGCTATGACCTTGTCCCCCTTGGCTGGACAAGGAGAACTTGATCCCCAGGTCATTGGACAGCTAATGTAAACAATATAGTCCGATATATATTCTGAAACTGCGCAAGAAGAAGCAAGCAGACATGTTCTGACTTCTTAGAGAACAAACCCTCTGCCTGGCCAGACAGATCCGACCAGACAGGGTCTTGTGTCCAGAGCTTTCCAGGCAGTTTGCCTGGGAAGCTGTGGATGCAGAGTTTGCTCAGCAGGTATGTAGATTAGAAAAGCCTTTGCAATGCTTAGATGTTTAAGCTTTCTCTGTATAGAAATTAGCACTCTAATAGATAAATAAAGCCTCTGATGAAACTTAATGGAGTCAGCCTTCTCGTCATTATGCCTCACGGACAACACCTAGCACCTATATATATACACTCATGCAAGTAAAATAAGGACACACACAAACCCCAAATACAAGTCCTGCATATTACAAACCCCAGAACAGCTGGAAATTATAGCCCAGACCATATGTTCTAACATTTGTTTTTCAAGTCTGCTGTCCTAATTCCAGTGATAAATGCATTTCCCAGCAGCAGATTCTTAGACATTCCAAAAAAGATACACTCCCACCCCCCATCATTTTACCAAAAGACAAACTTCATAAACTACTACTCTGCTTGTTCAGGTGATGTTTTGCTGGGAAGCAGGAGGCCTCATTTTTACATACTGGACTGGTTGAAGCCCTAATTTATTTCTCACCCCGCTGGTGATTCTGCCCCTGCCCATCTCCTCTGCCAAAGTTCCTCTACCCAGAGGCCACGTCAGCAGGAGACAGCACTGGCTGCCAGGTCCCATCCCAGGGCAGTGGCTTCCCCAGGGACCAGACCACAGGGTCAGGAGAGACTGTGGCCATCCCCCTGGCATACATGAACAAAGACCACTAGCAAGGGCCTCAGAAAACTCATAGCATTTCGAAAAAATTTCCAGTTTCAGTGGTATCACTCTCCCTTTCTCTCCTCACAATATGTGCAGTAAAAACAGTCAAACTTTAGGGCTTGGAAAGATTGAGCCAAATTAAAATTTAGCTACATGCAAAGTTTCTTCTTTCTTTTGTCTTGTGTCAGGGGAGCTATAATAAATAAGTTACTAGTTGTATGGGAGTAGATATTCCATACAGCAAAGCTACTAGTGCAGGTGCATCTGGTTCAAGATTTAATAGCACACATGCAAAATAAATTTCCACGGTTGTTCTTAGCCTTAGCAGATTTAAAATGGAGAAGCTAAGATTATTCACATGGTAAACAAAGCATCCCATTGTTTACCCTTGGCTTCTAACATGGTTTCCTATACTTGATTGTAGTATGCTAAAAACAAAGCCCATGAGATGAACAGAGAATGGTGGGATGATCTGACAATAACGTGGGAAAAATCTAAGCTGGAAAGGGCCCTTTGCTCTCTCCTCTCTTAGATTTCAACACGAATTTCACAAAGGTATAAAAACTTGGAAGCTATTTATTGCACATGGAAGGATAAATTATCCACCACGAGGATGACAGTTTGCTAAGGTAACCAAACACTAAAAGACCAAAGGGTCCATCCTGACACAGATAAAATACCAAAATACCAAAAATAACAGAGGATAAACACTGCAAACTCTAGTACTTTCTGGTTAATAATTGGGCAACAATGTAAAAATAAAACAGCAGTTTCTGTTATGATTATTTGATTAAATATTAACAACTTGTGGTTTATAGCTTGTCATGGTTTGACTCTGGCTAAAAGCTGAGAGCCCACACATAGATCTAAAATTTCTCAGAGAAGGGGAAAAAAGAACAAAAAACAAACAAACAAAAAAAAAACAAAATAAAACAAAA